>OX422217.1:210856794-211011794 GCA_949130495.1 Sambucus nigra
ACGAATCTTTTGCTTTATAGAAAGTGGTCTAAATAATTGAGTCTTTAGTCTTTGATAGTTCGATGAGTAGGGTGGGACCCTTCTCTATCCCATCTTCATCTTCTTTTGCCCTGTCTTTATCTTCGTCTAGTAGAGCATTATTGTTGAGGAATTTATCAATGAGGCCCACCACTCTAAGGCTATCTGGCAAAGAAATCGCTACCATTTCCTTGGATTCTTTCTTATGCCTTCCATTAAATGGCTCGTCGGCTTGGATAATGAGCTATTCTTTATGGTATATAGTGTACCATCTGTCTTCACTTGTTAACAGCTCCATAATTTCTATCGTCTCCATAACCTGGGCAATCTGAAGTTTAGACATATTAATAATTAAGTTTTTAGTCTCGTCTTCGTACAAGATCTCAATGTCTTAAAATGAATAATTGGAAAATCTAATAAGTCTAAATCATTCCACTCTTATTCGTCTACAAGAACTTGGAACAATCTGGTAAATCCTAGCAAACAGGGGAAGAAATTCTTCTACCTTCTTGAATTACTCATGGATAACTTTTCTAAGAGCAATAGAGTCTTATGTAGTCTTTATCTGGACGAGTCCAATGAATCCGTTGTCTACTAAGGTTATTTGAGCCATGTCTGCTTTTCAAAAAAGATAAAATTTTGGAACATCTTTGAAGAAACATCTATACATTAAGGCATCTCCATTAATCTCGAAAAATAACATATTAAAATGTTCAATAATGTTATTAGATTCCTTCTGACTGTCTTCTGAAATTAAAAGATTATTATGACCGAACGATATAATAATATTAGTCTTAAAGTTCTTTTTTTGATAACAAAAATTATCAGTAGGTCTAGTTTTAGAGGATTCCCCAAGAGTTTGGGCATAAATTTGATTTTCAGATCTAGGAATAGCAGTAGCACTAAGTTGGGTAACTGCAAGTCTTTGGTTTCTCATGAATCTTGAAATATCTATCAAATTATGTTTGATCTCTATCCACAGTCTATTATTTACATTTCACCATATAGCGTCTATAAGGGTATTTTCATCATCTGAAAATTCTCGTCTAAATTTAATTAAGTCTGGGTATCTTTGGTCTGGTCAATATTAGGAAAAGTACATCTTCCGAATAAGTCTATTA
Source organism: Sambucus nigra (assembly GCA_949130495.1). NCBI lineage: Eukaryota > Viridiplantae > Streptophyta > Magnoliopsida > Dipsacales > Adoxaceae > Sambucus > Sambucus nigra. The sequence goes on from OX422217.1 coordinate 210,857,934, forward strand.
TGGGAAACAATATCATGTCTAGATTTTCCAGGAGGGACTAAGATATCATAAAAGTTATCTAGGATTGGTCTTTCATGAGAGTCTTGAATATGAGTATGTCTTTGTGTTACACCAGCATTTGGTCTTACATGTCTAAGATAGTCTTCAACATTTTCTTTGTTCAGTTTATTTGTTCCAGATGAACTCATGATGTCTATGTCTTCTATTTGCAACATAAAACATGAGATCATATTAGTGTTAGGAAATATTGGTTCTCTTGATATGATGTTTGGAATGGTATTTTTACTTCCCTTAATATGTATAACAGAGAAATCATAACCATTAATAAATGATTTCCATCCAATAAGTCTATTAGTCCTTCATTTGGACAAGTATAAGTATGTAAATTTTACTAAGAAGTGTCAGTATAAACAGTAAGATGTTTAGGTCTAATAAAATGCATATATTTTTCTATTGCCCTTACTATAGCTAAAACTTCTTTTTCATGGCCAATGTATCTTGTTTCTGGATCAGTAAAAGTTCCAGAACTATATCTACAAAGTTTCTTCTTTTTTGTCTGATGATCAATGGCAAAGTATACTGCTCCCCATAATTTATCAGATGCCTCTGTTTCTACTATAAATTGGTCTTCAGCATTGGGCAGTTCAAGTTAAGGGATATTTTTCACTGCTTATTTAAGTTGTCTTATAACTTCAAAATCATCTTTAGTCCAATAAAAAGGGTTAGTCTTGTCTCGTCCTTTTAATTTGGAAGTTAGGCTTTGTCCTTTCGAAGCAAGGTCTTTAATAAAGTCTGCAACACAACTAAGCAATCCTAAAAATGATTGCAATTGTTTTCTATTTTTGACTTGGTCTGGAAACTCAAGAATCTTTTTGGTTATGTGTTCAGCTAAGGTTATTTTTCCCTTATTAATATTCATTCCCACAAAATATATTTCAGTCTAAAACAATTGCATTTTCTTTACAGAAAAAACAATACCATGTTTATCTAATTCTAAAATAATCTTTTTGAGATGGTTTACATGCTCTATCTCAGTCTTACTAGCTACAAGAATGTTATTTATGTAAACAAGACAAAATTATGAATGTGTTCTAAATATATTGTCCATTCTTATTTGTAATACATGAGGAGCATTCAAGTATCCAAATGGAATTACTAGCCATTCATATTTTCCTTGGGGCACACTAAAAGTTGTCCAAGTAATACTGTCTGGGTGCATCTTAATTTTCCAGAAGCCTAACTTACAATCAAACTTGCTGAATATAATTATGTCTTGAATCAAATTGATTAGATTATTCTTATCTTGTATCTTGTAAGAATCAAATTCAGAATTCTTATTTAGCTGTTTATAATCTATAACTATACATATTTTTCCTCTTTTTCATTCAGATTCATTTTGAACATAGAAGGCAAGGCTATTATGTCTAGTTTTACTTTCCCTAATAATGCCTAGCTTAAGCATTTCATCTATGTCTTTTTTAAATTCTTCTCTGTCTTCTTATGAATATCCTTTTTTATAGGTTCCACCATTAATAGTGGCGTCTGGGTTAATAGGGATAATTTCACAATAGCTTTGATCTTTATCCCACTTAGTAATGGGATTTTCTCCTAAAGTAGGCTCTGCTAACTGCCTATTCTTTTCTTTTTCTACTTCTATATCCATTTTCTTCTGTTTGGATATGGTTTGAACCTTTATTAAGGTTTTTGGTCTTGATCTAAAATGTCTTATTGTATAAGCATTATTTTATTATAGCACTTTTGGTCAGGACACTTGCATTCCTTTTTAAAGGGTTTGGTTATTTCTAGGTATTCTTGATGGTTTGTAGGTTTAGGTCCACCATGCTCAGCTATAGAACTCTAATTTTTATTGGTCTATAGTTGGGTTTGGTCTGCATAAGGTCAAAAGCGATTTTATGATCTATTAGATGGGCTTTAATATTAAATTCCTCTTTATCACTAATTAATATCTTATCATTATACCGAGTATAAGGATGATATTTACTAATAAATTCTCGTCCTAAAATAATGTTTCCTCTGAAACTAGGACGAGAATCCATTATCCAAAACTGATGTTTAACTGTTTTGTTAGTCTGATTTCCTAATTTAAAATAAATAGGAATAGTATGAAAATATAAGGTGAATGGTTCTCCATTAGCTACCTTAACATGGACCTCTTGATTACGGGATAGAAAATAATCTTCAGGGGAGGCATTAGCCTTGAAAATACTTTGAGAGCATACTATATCTATAAAAGATGAAAGTCTTTTAGGATAATCTTTGTGTTGTATAAACAATTCTATAAAGCAAGCATGTGGTTTAGTAGAAATTCCAATTTTATTCTTTTCTAAAATAGATATTACTTTATGAGGTTTATCTACAAAATCTAATGATGTCAAATCTTCCGTACTACTATCAGAGTAGTATTCTACTAAATCATAGGAAATTCCTTTTCCTTTCAAGTCTTCATTTTCTTGTAATCTTTTCGCTACATTTTTATAAATGTCTTGGTAATATGTTTTAATATATTGGTCAATTTGGGCATCATACTGGAGAGTATAAATTGCTCTAAATCTAGTTCTCCAACAATTTTAATGGTAGTGTAATTTACAAATAACACAAACCATAAATAATTATGTTTGCATAGTCTCAAAGCATTCTACACATCTAAAGTCTTTCTTGCTACATTTCATTTCAAATGTGCAATAATGTTTTTCAAACAAGTAACATCTAGTTATATACGTTAGTAATTCAGGCTTACTAATTGTCCATCTTTTCTTTAAAAGGGGACTTAATATACACTTATACCAAGATTCTTCAAAGTGTATATAATCTTCTTCTTGATCCTCTTGGTTAATTTGCATCATATATAGGTCTAGAGTATCCACAGAGTCTTCATATTCACCAGTATGACTATTATATTCTTCTAAATCACTATCTGTATATGCACTATAGATACTAGTATTATCATTATAATATTATTTTTTCTCACAAAAAAAAATTAGCAGCCTGCATTGTGTCAAATAAGCTTAATGCATCTGAACCTAATGAGACCAACGCTATTCAAATGTGGCAAGAAACTATTTTTTTATGCAGAAATTATATTTTTAATTGGACAAGTGATGATCTTTATGATTATTATGCCTTGTGTAATTCTTCCAAATATATTTGGGAATTCCTTAAAAAAATGATAAAAAAGAGTCTGGAGTTAAAGAATATCCAATCAGGCGTTATCTCAAATTTCAGATGACAGATAACAAAATATATCCATAATCAACTCACTAACAACACATATCATATGTATATTTAGCTTAGTAGGTATAACATATCATATTCAAGTCGGTAACCACACACATCATATCTATATTCAACTCAGTGACTACACCTATCATATCCATATCCAACTCAATAAGTATCACATATCATATATGAGTCAATTTTCATATCCAACTGGAATTATTCAATTCCAATTAATATACAAAAAGTTATAGGAGTTTGCATACACAAGGTTTCCAATCGAAACAATATACATGATTTACACGTTTCACTTTGCTTAAACTCGCATCTATTCATACATATAAACCAAGCCATGAAAGTTCCATAAAAAATCTATGATTTATACTTTTTCAATCAGTCAGACAAGAAAATTAACAAGATTTATATATGGAATTACCTTATGGACACTTCCGTAATTTCCCACGGATTTTTCTCCCATTTTTCCTCACCTTTCTCTTCTTAAACTTCCCGCTCTCTGCAAATCAAACTCTCTAATGGCAGAGTTTGGATGGAGAAGGAGTTCATTTCAAGGGGATTAAGTCTGACAAGCTTCCCCCCCCCCCCCCCCCTTCCAACCAATTAAATACATCCACTTGTTATACATATAAGATAAAATACCACTTAACGAATGGACAATTTTGCCCCTGCTTCGTAATTCCAGCATAACTTCTTGCTCGAACCCCGGTTTTACACACCGTTTATTGTGTTACAAACTTAACTCATATATCTACAACTATATAGTTTTCACCTCATGTCAATTATTATATTATAGTGGCCAAAACTAATCCCTAACTCGAACATTCCTACCGAAGGCTTCACAAATTTGTGTTTGTGACTAATTCAATATTACAAAAGCTATGAAGGTAGGATTAGCCTAAACACAATAACTTAACATTATATATTCTAATAACACATTTTCCTCATCCCATACAGTAAGCATAATTTAAACATGGTTTATCATAATCATATTTGGGTCGTCACAACCTCCCCCCCTAGAAAATTTCGTCCCCGAAATTTAGGGGTAACTTCACTTACCAACCATTTGGGAATACTTTTTCCTCATTGCCGACAACTCTTATCTCATATCATCTTCATTTTATTTATACTTTAAAAATTTACTATCTCATCCTTTAACGGAATATGGGTTCCCATACCTCACTCTCCCACATAAATGGGCACACACCAAACCATGGATTAATAAGTGATATTACTCAAGTTTACATATTCCAGTATAAGAAGGGATTACTTCCAATACTTCACAATTTTCATATACCACATTTTGTCTTGAAAAATTTTCCTTCAATAACATATTTTTCCATACCATAAATAAAACAATGCAATGATTCAAATTAAAATACCTGCATTTGTTGTCATCCCAGAATAAATCTTAACACCTCATTTCCTTTCCTGCAAGATCCTTCCATTTCACATCCCATACAACAATATAGACAAAGGCGAGGGAAAAACATATGAAGTGGCCAAATTGAGTGTACTCACTGGTAAGATGTATCTATACATGTTTATGAATTGGATATAGTGTATTTACCAAGTTCATTATTAATATGATATGTTATACTTACGAGTTGAGTACACATATGATATATGGTACTTACTCAATTGAATATGGATATGATATGTGTAGCTATTGAGTTGAATATGGATATGATATGTGTGGTTGCTGAGTCGAATATGGATATGTTTACTGAGTTGACTATAGATATGATATATGATAATTACTGAGTTAAATATGGATATGATATGTGTAGTTAATGAGTTGAATATGGATATGATAGGTGTGGTTGCTGAGTCGAATATTTATATGTTTATTGAGTTGACTTTAGATATGATATGTGATACTTACTGTGTTGAATATGGATAAGATATGTGTAGTTAATGAGTTGAATATGGATATGCTAGGTGTGGTTGCTGAGTCGAATTTGGATATGTTTACTGAGTTAACTATAGATATGATATGTGATACTTACTATGTTGAATATGGATAAGATATGTGTAGTTAATGAGTTGAATATGGATATGATAGGTGTGGTTGCTGAGTCGAATATGGATATGTTTACTAAGTTGACTATAGATATGATATGTGATACTGAGTTGAATATGGATATGATATGTGTAGTTAATGAGTTGAATATGGATATGATAGGTGTGGTCGCTGAGTCGAATATGGATATGTTTACTGAGTTGGCTATAGATATGATATGTGATACTTACTGTGTTGAATATGGATAAGATATGTGTAGTTAATGAGTTGAATATGGATATAATAGGTGTGGTTGTTGAGTCGAATATGGAAATGTTTACTGAATTAACTATAGATATGATATGTTATACTTACTGAGTTGGATATGGATATGATAGGTGTTGTCACTGAGTTGAATATACATATAATGTGCATGGTCACTAACTTGAATATGATATATTATACCTACTAAGCTAAATATACATATGATATGTGTTGTTAGTGAGTTGATTATAAATATGATATGTATAATTATTGAGTTGATTTTGGATATGATATGTATGTGTTATGAAGAGATGTTATGGCTTATCAATAGCCAAGAGATGTTATCGCTTATTATAGCCAAGAGATGTTATGGCTTATCAATAGCCAAGAGATGTTATGGGTTGTTATAAATTAACAAGATTTACATATGGAATTACCTTATGGTCACTTCCGTAATTTCCCACGGATTTTTCTCCCATTTCCCCTCTCCTTTCTCTTCTTAAACATCATGATTATCTCTCTTCAGGACAAACTCTCTAATGGCTGAGTTTGGATGAAGAAGGAGTTCATTTCAAGGGGCTTAAGTCGGACAAGCTTTCTCCCCCTTCGAACCAATGAAATCCATCCACTTGTTATACATATAAGACAAAATACCACTTATCGAATGGACAATTTTGCCCCTGCTTCGTAATTCCAGCATAAATTCTTGCTCGAACCTCTTTTTTACACACCGTTTATTGTGTTACAAACTTAAATCATATATGTACAACTATCTAGTTCTCACCTCAAGTCAATTATTATATTATAGTGGCCAAAACGAATCCCGAACTCGAACATTCCTACCTAAGGCTTCACAAATTTGTGTTTGTGACTAATTCAATATTTCATAAGTTATGAAGGTAGGATTAGCCTAAACACAATAACTTAACATTATATATTCTAATAACACATTTTCCTCATTCCATACAGTAAGCATGATTTAAACATGGTTTATCATAATCATATTTGGGTCGTCACAACCTCCCTCCCTTAGAAAATTTCATCCCTGAAATTTAGGGGTAACTTCACATACCAACCATTTGGGAATACTTTTTCCTCATTGCCGACAACTCTTCTCTCATCTCATCTTCATTTTATTTATACTCTAACAATTTACTATATCATCCTTTAACGAAATATGGGTTCCCGTACCTCACTCTCCCACATAGATGGGCACACACCAATCCATGGATTAATAAGCGACACTACTCAAGTTTACATATTCCAGTATAAGAAGGGATTACTTCCAATACTTCACAATTTTCATATACCACATTTTGTCTTGAAAAAATTTCCTTCAATAACATGTTTGTCCATACCATAAATAAAACAATTCAATGATTCAAATTAAAATACATGCATTTGTTGTCATCCCCGAATAAATCTTAACATCTCATTTAATTTCCTGCAAGATCCTTCCATTTCACATCAAATACAACAATATATATGTATAACTAATAGATGTTAGTCAATAAAGCCAATTTTCTTATAACTCAAAATAATTTCTACTTCCACTGCCAAATCTAGGCTCTCCTCACCCCAGAACCTCTAAAACCTAGGCTCTGATACCAAAGTTGACACACCCCAACCCAGCTTCTTATAATTAAGTTTGAAGTTCAAAGTGAGTCACATCATAATTACCTTAACCAAACCATAAACACAAGTATCTTTATTAATTTATTAACATGAATCAATGAAACCAAAAGCCTTTCCAAATTTTTAGGGTAATTATGCTTATCCAAACTTACAGAAAAGATAAGTAGGCTTAAATTACCCCATTTAAGTTTGACCAAATTATGATTTTATGCATCCCTTGCTAACCCCACCGAACTCCTAGATTTGGCAGCGAGATCACAATACTTGAAAAACATAAATATAGGAACTATGAGCAAAATAGCTCAGCAAATGCATCACTACTACACTATTGCATAAAATTAAATGCAATAAATCATATCTATGTAACAATATAAAACATCTCACCATATCTTGGTTGTTAATAAGTAATAACATCTCTTGTCTATTGATAAGCCATAACATCTCTTGGCTATAATAAGCCATAACATCTCTTGGCTATAATAAGCCATAACCTCTCTTAGCTATAATAAGCCATAACATCTTCTGGTTATTGATAAGCCATAACATCTCTTGGCTATAATAAGCCATAACATCTCTTGACTGTTGATAAGCCATAACATCTCTTGGCTAAAATAATCCATAACATCTCTTGGCTATTGATAAGCCATAACATCTCTTGGCTATAATAAGCCATAACATGTCTTGGCTATTGATAAGCCATAACATCTCTTCATAACACATACGTATCATATTCAAAATCAACTCTATAATTTTACATATCATATCCATAATCAACTCACGAACAACACACATCATATCTATATTCAACTCAATGACTACACCTATCATATCCATATCCAACTCAGTAAGTATCACATATCATATCTATAGTCAATTCAGTAAACATATCCATATTTGAATCAGCAACCACACCTAATATATCCATATTCAACTCATTAACTACAGATCTCTTATCCATATTCAACACAGTAAATATCACATATCATATCTATAGCCAACTCAGTAAACATATCCATATCGACTCAGCGACCACACCTATTATATCCATATTCAACTCATTAACTACACATATCATATCCATAATCAACTCAGTAAGTATCATATATCATATCTATAGTCAACTCAGTAAACATATCCATATTCGACTCAGCAACCACACCTATCATATCCATATTCAACTCATTAACTACACATATCTTTTCCATATTCAACACAGTAAGTATCACATATCATATCTATAGTTAACTCAGTAAACATGTCAACATTCGACTCAGCAACCACACCTATCATATCCATATTCAACTCGTTAACTACACATATCTTATCCATATTCAACACAGTAAGTATCACATATCATATCTATAGTCAACTTAGTAAACATATCCATATTCGACTCAGCAACCACACCAATCATATCCATATTCAACTCATTAACTACACATATCATATCCATATTCAACTCAATAAGTATCACATATCATATCTATAGTCAACTCAGTAAACATATCCATATTCGACTCAGCAACCTCACCTATCATATCCATATTCAACTCAATAACTACACATATCATATCCATATTAAATTGAGTAAGTACCCCATATCATATGTGTACTCAACTCGTAAGTATAACATATCATATTGATAATCAACTCGGTAAACACAATATATCAAATTCATAAATATGTATAGATACATCTTACCAGTGAGTACACTCACCTTGGCCACTTCATGTGTTTTTCCCTTGCCTTTGTTTGGCACTTATTCGACCGGTTATTCTCTCCTTTCACATATAAAGTCTTAAAATATTAGTATCATCATAATTATATTAACAATCCAAATAATAACTTAACCTTAACCGAATTCATAAGCATCATACCATCCCATTCTAATCATTTATCATAAATGAAGTCTCATCCAATTTAATGTTAAAATATTTAACATATCCCCAAACATACTTTAATTTATTCTTGATAATCCAATTCTTATCATATTAGGTTCCCAATATAAAAGACAACACATCTTTTCAAGTTTCCTAGAGCAAGATGTGCCCATTTCTTTATTACAAAGCAAATCTTCCCTATAGGCTCCATTATTGTTTAGTCAACTTCCAGGAATTTTCATAATTATTTTACGTCATAAATTCCTGTGATATTTCACCCAACATCCATAAACATATCTAACAATAAAAAATTAAAGTTTCATAATTTTTAAGGTTCATTTTCCATGTCAAGAAAAGCATCGAACACCTGGTGTGCATACTTACAACTTTGGGGTAGATTTGATATATGAACTTCAAACTATCACCAAAGATTCATTTGTTGGTATTTTCACATAATTTTTGGATATGTTATACATATATGAGTCTATTTTCGTATCCAACTGGAATTATTCAATTCCAATAAATATACAAAAAGTTATAGGGGTTTGAAGACACAAGGTTTCCAATCGAAACAATATACATGATTTACACGTTCCACCTTGCTTAAACTCGCAGCTATTCATACATATAAACCAATCCATGAAAGTTCCATAAAAAATCTATGATTTATACTTTTTCAATCAGTCACACAATAAAATTAACAAGATTTACATATGGAATTACCTTATGGACACTTCCGTAATTTCCCATGGATTTTTCTCCCATTTTTCCTCACCTTTCTCTTCTTAAACTTCCCGCTCTCTTCAGACCAAACTCTCTAATGGCAGAGTTTGGATGAAGAAGGAGTTCATTTCAAGGGGATTAAGTCGGCCAAACTTTCCCCCACTTCCAACCAATGAAATCCAACCACTTGTTATACATATAAGACAAAATACCAATTAACGAATGGACAATTTTACCCCTGCTTCGTAATTGCAGCATAACTTCTTGTTCGAACCTCTGTTTTACACACCGTTTGTTGTGTTACAAACTTAACTAATATTTGTACAACTATCTAGTTTTATCCTCAAGTCAATTATTATATTATAGTGGCCAAAACTAATCCCGAACTCCAACATTCCTACTGAAGGCTTCACAAATATGTGTTTGTGACTAATTCAATACTTCATAAGTTATGAAGGTAGGATTAGCCTAAACATAATAACTTAACATTATATATTCTAATAACACATTATCCTCAATTCATACAGTACGCATGATTTAAACATGGTTTATCATAATCATATTTGGGTCATCACAGTTCATAGGTTGATGATAAGGTTGGTGGGTTAAGGTTTGGACAATGGTAGTGTTTGGTTATGGTGGTGTAGGTTAGAGAGTAAGGTGAGGTGGAAGATGATAGTAGGGTTGATAGGGTGTATGGAGGTTAGTGTGAGGGTGAGGGTTTAGTTTAGGGGTGTGTGTGGTGTAGGATATTGAGGTGTATGTGTGTTTAACTTTGTACCCCATTAAAATAAAATAATAAAATAATAAAATAATAAAAATAAACCTAATAAAATAAAAAATAAGTAAACTAAAAATAAAAACTAAACTAAACTAAAGATAAAAATCAACTAAAAATAAAACTCACTAAAAAAACTAAAAAAATAAAAATAACACGATGCACAATACAAACTCTAAAAACTAATAAAATAAAATAAAACAAAACAACATAAAAGTAATAATAAAATAACTAAAAACTAAAAAAAATAAAAATAAAGGAAAACAAATACTCGACACACGAAAAATAAATAAATCCTCTAAAAATAAATAAAATCTATTAAAAATAAAACTCAAACTATAAAAACTCAAACTAAAAAAGAAGTAAAAATAAAACCTAAAGTCCTAAAAATATAAATTCTAGCAAGACTGAAATTAAAAACTAGTAAAAAAATTTTTTTAAATAAATTCTAGAAAATTCTAAATAAATCTAAATAAAATCCTAAAAATAAAAATGACTCAAACTAAAAATCTAAAAAAATATAAAAGTACAAACTAAGCACACACAGGGCTCAGGTGAAGGCTAGGGCTCTGTTTAAGCTTATGTTTAGTACAAGAAAAGGCTCAGGGCATTTTAACTCATCGGTGCACGGTCAAACATGACTTCTGACTTCATGGTCGCTTTGAATTTCTTCATTGAACACTTTTGACCACTATTGAGTCGCAATTGACTTGATTTATCATTATTTGATGTTGTGAGTGTTGATTGGCCTGAAAAGTAATAAAATACGACATAATAGAAATTTTAATTCAAATGAGTGACTAAAATGCATCTATTCGAGGCATAAATTATACACTTTTGGGTGCTTATTACACCACCCCCAAATAGAACATTGCTAGTCCTAGGGCATGAATAAAGAGAAAACATAGATAAGTAACCAAAAGTGTGCCACTTTCACATGCATTGGCGATTGCACGTCGCATGTGCAACAAGAGGTTAAACCTATAGGTTGCCCTACAGGACGAGTAGTGTCTCGTGAGGGTTTGCATTGAATGTACCCACAAAATTCGATAACTTATTTAAATGTACTATCTGATTATATTGATAAGAACCCAAACGTGTATATTTTATACCCCGAATAGACGTATCTTAGTTGCTAATTCTCGGAAATTTCGGTCTTAAGCATGTAAATGTTTAATGTGCAGGCTTGATTGCAGTTGCGGTGTCAAAAATGTTATTTCAAGGCAAATTGCATCATGGATGGAGCTAATACCCTCTCTCGTACTTTACCCGAGCCTAAACTTAGCCCAGACCTTTACCCGAGCCCGTCTGTATTTTGTTTGTGCCTTTTTAATTTTTTTAGATTTTTAGTTTGAGTCTTTTTTATTTTTATGATTTATTTTAGATTTTTTAGAATTTATTTGCATATTTTCTATTTCTTTTTATTTAGTGTAGTTCTATTTCTTTTAAGATTTTTTATTTTTTATTTTTTATTTTGATTTCTATTTCTTTTTGTTTTATTATTTTCGTTTTTATAGCTTAGGATTTTATTTTTTTAGTTTTAATATTTATATTTTTATTGCTTTTAGTTTGTTTTATTTTTAGTTAGATTTTATTTGCTTAGTTTGATGAATTTTATGTTTTTAGTTTTAATTATTTAGGGTCACAAACTAACACACACACGCACCAAACCTATCCTACACTTGCCTACACTTAAATAACCCCTCACCCTCACACACCATCCCTTAAACCTCACCCACACATAACCCTTACCCATCATCATCTTCAACCTCCATCACATTCTCTCTCTCTCCCCAAACTCCATAGCCACAAACCCAACTACCTTCTCATTACTCAACCCCACCATAATCCAACACTAAATCCACCTTCAACCCAACTAAACTCATCTCAACCACCGGACCCACCTACGGTCCTCTCCACAACCCGAACCCATCGCCAGTACCCCGAACTCGGGAACCCCCGTCGACACCACCCAACCCATACATGGACCAAACCTCAGCTCTGGAAACCCACCCCTACCATGGTCGATACCAACCCGTCATCCCTCCTGCCGACGATGAAACCCATTGTCGACCAACCACCAAGCTCCAACCCGAGCTCCTGACCTCCTGCTTAAATCCACCCGACCCCTTTCCAGGCTCAACCCGCGGACCAGCACCTGTCGCGACCCTTTCTCCGACCAAGCATAACCAGGAGACCCACTTCCATAAACCCAGAACCTTTGCCTCTGACCCATTTCAACAACCAAACCCATTTCTTCCAAAGCCTTAACTCAAGACTTCTTTACCTGCCAAAACAAACCAAAAGCCAAAATAAAAAATAATGACCAACTAAATGGCCACATGTCTTTTAAGACTTAACCCATTTCTCATATTATCCCCAACTAACATCTTTTAGCCCATATACCCAAGTTACCCTCTTAACCAAATGAGATTTTTATTCCCTCTTCCAATTACCCCACTTCCCACATGACCTCACACAACCCATGCACATTTGTGTATTTCCCTATTTTAACCCCATCTTATGCTCACACCCCTCATGTCCATTTAATTCCTACCCAATTTACCCTTATCTCAATGCCTACTATTTAAGGCAGAAGAAAGCCATTTGAAGAGCTATCAAAAATATTATAGAGAGAATTCTAGAGAGAGTTAGAGAGATACTTTGGTGTAGAAAATAAATTAGGATAAACAAAATTTTGTAAATAGTTTTATTTTATTTTTCATTTTTTTTGTTAGATATTAGTTAATGATAAATTTGTGAGAAATTCAATTGAGTGTGTTTTTATTATTAAAAATCATTTGGAAGCTCAAATTGAATGGATGATCTGCAAATTCAAGGATTGGAGTTAAATTTCACTCAAAGAGATTTGGTTTGATTGTTCTCTTCTCTACTTTTATTTTAATTGCCTAGTTTATTTGATTATCATGCTTAATATGATGTTAAGCTAAAACCTCTTTCAAGGGGTGGGATGACCCATTTATTTGATGTTAATACTAATTTAATCAATTAATTTAAATTAAATGTCCCTTTTGAAAATCTGTTACTTAAGCCGTTTAATACAAGATTAAACTATTAAAGTAACTCCGAACTATTTTTTTGAAGAAACTCTTTTATTTAAATCAAAACAGATTAACACAAGATGTGTTTAAAAAAATATGCATGAGATATGTTCAAGATTCTATAACTAGTTTTGAAAAACAAAACTAAGATAGTTTATGTCAGCACACTATCAAGAATGAGATGAGGAGATGTAGAAAGATTAAGTACAAGGACTTTTTAACGTGGTAAAACCTCACCCAACTGAGAAAACATCCACGGTGACTTGTAAGTCACAAACAAAAAATCCTCTAAAACAAAATATACAAGTTACAAACTAGTTAACACACATGCACACAAAACAGTCCTATACAAGTTTAGAATATGTACCCACTAGTTTGATTCTAACATCTCTGTAGGCCTGATGTTGATGTGGCTTTTCCAGTTTGCTAACTTCTCCACTTTGTTCCAGTCTTTACGTTGACTCTTGTAGATTCAAGATCTTATAGCCAACACTTATGTGTTGTAGTGTGATAATTGTTTGTGACATTGCTCTAACACATGCATGCACACATGCACACTTATTTATACAAACAAGTTATAACAAATTACAGACATATTTAAATTAATTAAGTTTTCAGTTTCTCTCTTCTTCAAAAATAAAAGACTTTGTTGATCTTTCAATTTATCCCGAAATTCAAGGTTACCTTGCTCGAAAGACGGTTCAAGGTCATATCCAAATTCAGAGGGTTTTGAAAATATTTTTGAAATTGGAAACCACCGATTGGAAATCCAACTAGATCATAAGTCTTGTTTCATAGGAACTAGAAACATAAAATATATTTGTTGATTCTTTAGTTATTAAAAACATTTGCACAAAAAAAAATTAATCAACAAATATGATTTCTCAAGATGAGAAACTAAAATTTGCAGATCTACGTGTAATATGACATGCAATTATCAGATCTACTATTTCTATGAAAGAGAAATAGAGATCTAGCATGAAATGTCTTAGTTGAAAATAATATCTCTAACTCAGAGGATAAAACTCTTAAACAACCTTCAAATCTCTACCAAAAACACTCTCAAACACTTAGGTATGGTGTTTGGTGTAAACTGTTTTTCGAAAAATGAATTTAGGGTTTGAGACGAGATATGTTTTCTCTCTCGTTTCTCTTTTCTCTCTCTTCTTTATCTCTCTCTATTTGGACGAGATGGAAAAAGTTCTCAAATGCTGAGACTAATCCTCTTTTTGTATGAGGAGAGGAAGATTTGAGAAGGGCTCACCAAATCAAAGGCTGAGATTTGGTCTAGGCCAATTGACTTTGATCTAACGATGTAATATAAGCGGTGGATAAACAACTTCTGATTGGTCTAAAAGAGTTACACATGGATAAGTGTTGAACGCATACATAACGTTGATTACTGAGATCCAAGGGCTGAGATAACACATGGGTTATGTGTCTTACAACAAACACAAATCAGGCCGACGTGATAATGCCAGGTGTAAGGCTGAGATGCAACCAAAACGCGTGTTTTAATCTTAATTACACATGCACCCTGAAGTCTCAAGCGTTTTTGGATCCTACCCAACCAAACTTTCAGGTATGAAAACATAAAACTAGTAATGACGAAATAACCCCAAAAGTTTATAAAGCCAACTTTTATTATGAAAAAAATCATTTAAAAATTATTTTAAAAATTCCCAAAAATTATAAAAAAATATTTTAAAGGAAATTAACACACACAAGCAAATGATGCAATATATATGAACAATGAATGCAATCCTAGTGTGTGATTGAGAATTATACCTTCAATTGAATCAACTGTGGCATAAAGAGAAGAATTTGAGGCTCTTTCGTATCTAAGGAATGGTACTCCAATTTTGTCACAATTTCTAAACTAGATGAGCACTTATACAATGTAGACTCAAGTGAGTCAAGAGTATAAGGTGCTTCAATCTCCCCCTTTGTAAATAAGAGACAAAATCTCCTTTGAGTCATCTAGGACTCGTAGGGATACGAAAGAATAAAGAAAATCCCAATCCTATACAAAATTATATCTACCTATTTCCTAGAAACAAAAATTACATAACTCAACTAATTATACATCAATACCCTAATAACACCTATTGAAGACAACGGTACAGAGTCTTGCAAATAATTCTAAGATCAAGCTCTTTAGAAATATGTACAAAAAAAATGAACTCATAAGACTCAAATTTCTCCCCTATTTTATCTCAAATGGGAAAAGGGAAAAAATACTTAAGTCACATGAGTTTATTTAGCACAAACCATTCCTATTGAATTTCGCAAAGAATGAAATTTATTATAATCCAAAGGTTTGGTTAAACATATCTGCGAGTTGAAAATCATTAGGAAGATAATTAATTTCTAATTCTTTTGTTTCAACAAATTCGCGTATAAAATGATGTCTAATTTTTATATGTTTTGTTCGCGAGTGTTGAACAGGATTCTTAGAGATATTGATCGCGCTTTGATTATCACAATAAAGATGTAATTGGTCTTTTGAATATCATAATCATTTAGCATTTGCTTAAGTCAAAGTAGTTGGGCACAACAGCTACTAGCAGCTATGTATTCAGATTATGTTGTAGATAAAGAAATGCAGTTTTATTTCTTACTACTCCATCCTACCAAATTATTATCGATATAGTAACACACTCCTGATGTGATCTTACTATCATCAGTGCACCCTTACCAATCGGCATCAGTGTATCCTATTATAGTACTAGGAGTATCATTAGTGTACCAAAGTCCTAAATTTGGAGTTCTTTTTATGTATTTAATGATTATTTTTCCATATACGAAGTGGCTCTCTTTAGGATTATTTTGATAACCGGCACACACGCAAACTACGTACATAATATTAGGATGCGAGGCAGTAAGGTATAGTAAGTTTCCTATCATACATCGATACAAAGTAGGATCTATGGATTTACCACTCTCATCTTTAGATAATTTGACAGTACTACTCATGGGAGTTTTAACTTCTTTGGCACTTTCAAGACCGAATTTTTTGACAATTTCTAAAGCATATTTCGATTGGGAAACAAATAAACCTTCTGAATTCTATTTGAATTAAAGACCCAAGAAAAATTGCAACTCCACCATCAAAGACATTTGAAATTCTTTATGCATAATTTCAGAAAATGATTTAACTTCTGAAGGGGAAGTTGATCCAAAAATGATATCGTCGACATAGACTTGAGCTATAATGATATCTTTGTCAAAATGTTTGACAAAAAATCATTTCCACCACTCATAAAACCTTTGTTTAAGATAAAGTTGTAAAGACGGTCATACCAGGATCTTGACGCTTGTTTCAGACCACACAACGCCTTTTTAAGACGATAAACATGATTTGGATATTGAGGGTCAATAAACCCTTTGGGTTGTTCAACATAAGTCTCTTCAGTCAAGATTCCATTAAGAAAGGTTGGTTTAACATCCATTTGGTAAAGCGTAAAATTCAAGTAACATGATATGGCAAAGAGAAGACTAACATATTCTAAGAGAGTAACAGGGGCAAAAGTCTCATTGAAATCTATTCCTTCAATTTGAGAGAATCCTTGAGCCACTAATGTGACTTTGTTTCTAATGATTATCCCAATTTCATCAGTTTTATTTTTAAATATCCAATGTGTGCCAATAACCTTTTTATGATCAGGCCTAGGTACAAGATACCAAACATTATGAATGACAAATTGAAGAAGTTCTTCCTGCATGGAAGAAATCCAATGAGCGTCATTCAATGCCTCATTTACATTCTTTGTTTCCAAAAGGGAAAAAAACATGCATAATGATCATAGTTTCTTAATTGAGATCTTGTACATACAGGCTCACTAGGGTTACCGATAATATTATTTATGGGATGATCTTTAGAAACCCAGTTAGGTACTTCAGGTGTCTCAATGGGTAAAGAATCATCTATTTATCGAGAGTCATTTTCTAAAACATTTTCAGACTCATCCACAATAGTTGGTTCTCCAGTCTTACTCTCAATAGTAGTGTCACTTACAATAACGTTTATGGATTCCATTAAGGTCTTTGCGCGAAGATTATAGACACGGTATGCTCTACTGTTAGGAGAATATCCTAGGAAGATAGCTTTATCTCCACGAGTCTCAAATTTGGACATGTGTTCTCTGTCTTTGCAGACATAACACGTACTACCAAAGGTTTTAAGGTATTTAAGATTGGGCTTCTTACCATACCATAGTTCTTAAGGAGTTTATTTAGAATTCTTCCTAAGATAGACCATATTGATAATGTGACATGCAGTACGAATAGATTCTACCCAAAAATATTTAGGTAAACACTTTGCATGAATCATAACACGTGCCATCTCTTAAATGGTACGATTCTTTCTCTCAGTAATTCCATTTTGTTAAGCAGTCTTAGGAGAACTAAATTCATGTTTGTAACCATTATAGTCACAATACTCTATAGTACTAGTATCTATGAATTCTCCACCTCTATCACTACGAATTCTATTTACTTGAGTGTCCTTATCAATTTCAATCTGAAGTAGAATTTTCAAAAAGTGTAAGGACATATTTTCATAGGTCCGTCATCAATTTATTATGTCATATACCGCTACACCGTCGAAGAGCATTCAAGAGACATCTACATCAAAGACGGATCCTAATTACTCAAGTTCTTCATCATTCAAGACTCCGCAAAGTTTAGTTTGGTAAGCTTATGTTTTAAATACCTTAAATTTTCACGTAGAGCTTTTGGGATATTTTTACAAAATATTTTCTAAGTGTTGGAGCGGACTTTTTCATCAAAATTTGAGAATGAGTATTTTTTCTAAGTGTTGAAGCAGACATTAAAATAATGATTTTTCTTCGCAGTCGTTCGCGCGAGATAGCATGTCGCGCAATCTCGTTTGAACGACAGTTATCCTTCGTTCGAGTGACTTGCTGATCTCATTCGAACGAGCTCTATTTTCGAGGCGACGCGTTTTCTTATAAATACTCATTATTTGGTAACGTTTTCATTAAGAAGTCCATACGTTTTCCAGAACAGAAACACTGCCAAAAGCAGTAATCTTTAGGCTTCTTCCTTTAGGGTTTTAATCCCTTTTTTGTTTTCAATTCACAAAACTCCCATATGCTTTATTGAATTATTTTGGTGTTCAAGAGAACATCTTTTCCTTTGTTCATCTTTTGTGGAGTGCGTCTCTACACCGTATGGCTACGTGTCATTAAGTATCTTGTTGCGTGAATATTTTTTGTTGAAGATAGGACTGCGAGTCCTTGGAGGGTGCTACGGGTATTCTCTTGTTGATTTCAAGACTGCGAGTCTTTTTGGGTTGGCTGCGCCTTGATCCATTACAGATTTCTCTATGTAATTGTAAGTTGCGATTTATAGATTCATAGTGAAATAAAGGTTTTACCCGAAAGGAGTTTTTTCCTGAAATTTGTGTCTCAGCATATTTGTTGTGTCGCATGCGTTATTTGTTTATGGTTTGTCACACGCACCATAGATGCATGTTTAGGGGCTGAATTAATAGACTCTAATTAAATAAGTGAGCCAAATTAGATATTTACGAATTTAATCAATTATCACACAGTCGGACTCTTCTCAAATTGGTATCAGAGCAGGTTACGCTAATTTATCGCGTATTCCTATTTTTGGCAAAATCGTGTGACATTGATTTTTTTTTAAAATCTGTTTTTGAAAAATCGCATTTTTTTTCTATGGAGCGCTTATATAATAAGATGCCTATTTTTTACGGGTCTAATTATGCCTATTGGAAAGCTCGCATGAAATCTAGTTTAAAAGCCAGTGACGAGCGTGTTTGGTACCTTTGTGAAAATGGGTGGACTCCTCCCACGGTCACCGTTGATAATACCTCCCCTTTAAAACTCATGCCAGCTTGGACTGAAGATGATCATAAAATGTCTAAATATAATTCACGAGGTTTGAGTGCTATTTCTGGAGCTATCACTCCTGATGAATTTCGACGAATTATGATGTACACCACGTCTATAGAGGCATGGGATGTTTTGAAATTGACACATGAGGGTACGAACGCGGTTAAAGAATCTAAGTTACAAATTTGGCCACCCAATTTGAGACTATCACCATGTCTGAATCTGAATGCTTTGATGATTTTTATGCACATTCGTCGGACATTATTAACACCAGTTTTAATTTGGGTGAGGTGATTGATAACACGCGTGTCGTTAAAAAGATTTTGAGATCTCTCCCAAAACGCTTTATTCCTAAAGTCACTGTTTTGAACTCTTTGGGAAATTTGAAATCACTTAAGTTGGAATAACTTGTAGGAGATCTTTAAACCTACGAGATTGACATGTTTCCCAAAACAATTAAGGCTAAGGATAATGTCATTGCTTTAAAGACTCATTGTAAGAAAAAGAAAGAAAAAGTTTATGAGTCCGATTCTGAGGGAGACTTTGATTTTAATAATATGGCCTTGTTTGCGAAAAATTTTAAAAAATTTCTCAACATGAACAAAAATAATTCTTCCAATAAAAAGAATTTTTTTGAGACAAATAAAAAGAAAGGAAAGGCCAAAGAAAGCAGTGAAAGAGAAAAAGAGAATGACTTAGATGAGGAATGTGAGGAAGATCTTGAGAACGTGACTTGTTTTGAATGTGGGAGTAAGGGACATAAGTCGTTTGAGTGTCCAACATGGCTTAGAAAGAAAGGGAAGAAAGTAGCCATGCCTGCCACACTTAGTGATAGTGAGGGTGATGAGTCTGATAAAGGTTTAGCTCATGGGATGGTTGTCTCTTTGTCTAGTCGTGTGAGCAAACCCACTTTGTCTCACGAGAGTGCACACGAGAGCAATGATAGTGATTTGTGTTCTTCGAGTGAGGATGAGAGCGAGGAAGAAAATGGAGATGAAAGTGGGCTCCAAAAATCTTTAAGAGATTTGTACACCGAGACCTTGAAAACAAAGAAGTATAATAGTGATTTAGGTCGTCGGGTTTTAGATTTGGAGAGAGAGAAGGAGGTTTTAAGAAAGGAGAAGTGTGATTTGACTAACACGTTGTCTAGTCTGACGACACGTGCATCCCAACTCGAGAGTGATCTCGAACGTGCTAGGGAGGTCAAAGTCATTTTTGAGAACGCACCTAAGAAGGTTGAAAAGGTGGTTCTTAAGGGTAAAGGTGAGACATTAGGAATAAGTCATGACGGTGCTTCTATTTCCCAATTAGCACCCGAGCCGATTCCCACTTTAGTGTTTGATTCATGTGAGTCTCACCCTCACCCACCTAGGCGTCCCATTCCTATTAGGAAAGTGCGTCCTAGAGTTTTTGAGAGAGGTGTTCCGAGGCCTATTTATGTTTGCTCACATTGCAAAAGGAGAGGACACCATAGGGAATTTTTCTTTAAGTTGGGGTATGTGTCACATTATGCTTCTACACGTGTTTCTGATGCACATGCACCCACACATGATTCTTTACATGCTCCCGGATACTATATGAGAGAGTTTGCACATTTAGGTGAGCAAGTTAAGTTTTTAGTCAAAACTTCACAAGAATTGATGGAGGTTTTTCATAAGTTGTCACCACCTCTGGAAAACCTCTCCGCACCTAATGATTGAGGTTTGACTTGTTTACTAGCATAGGGTGATTTTCATGATGACATTGTTGCCTATTGCTAGTATGTATCATTTTTGTATAGATTTTTATTTTTGGAAAATTTTGATAAATACAAAAAGATTTTATTTTGACAATTTTTTAGAAAATCCAAAAAAGATTTTTGTATTTTGTTTGCACCGTTTATGGATGGAGACATAGGATGACTGAGTCACAACATCATTCTATTATTTTCATGTGACTATTTGATAGTGTTTTGAGACAATAGGTCAATTCATCCTTGTGCTTTATAATGTTTGGAGTCATTAAGATGTAATTAAGTGTTACTTCCTACATGTTTGACTCATGTTTCCTTTATTGCACACATGCACGAATTTGTTTGATTATTGTGCTTGTCTTATCACATGTTGGTTGGGTGTTTTCACTTCAATCCTATCCTTAAAACGAACCAAGCACGATAAATTTTGATAAGGAAATTGTGCATTTAAGAACCGTTTTGTGAGTTTGTGTGCTTTGTTTGAAAACGGGAAGGGCTGCGAGAGGTTCATTTTGCCTTTGCGAATACTAAGCCACCGTTAAATTGGACCTAAAAAATTGAGGAATTTTATTATCCGGGGTCCAAAGAGGTTTAAAAGAGCCGGAAAAAATTTAAAGCAATAAAAAGAAATTCATGTCAATTATGGGCCATTTAGGTTTTTTCACCAATTCTCCAAAGTTTGAAAATTTAGATGACCTCTAAAAGAAAATATATATGAGGGAGTTTGGTTGGAGAATCTATAACGGGTTTGCACGTCCTTAAAAGTCTTGAAAATGCGCTAAATAGTTTTGGACGTTATTGGTGTGGAAATCATTTGACTTTGATTTGTATAAGACGATGTCATTTAAATTCAACAATCTTTTCACCTAAGGATTCTTTTGATGTTCATTCGTTAGGGGTACATGTATGCATCGTGAACATATGATTGATTGAGTTTATTTACCTATCGAATGTGTTCACACCCATTCATTTCGTTTCCATGACTTGGTTGTTTGAGTTTAATTCCATGGTGTGATTTTTTGTATCATATTTTTCAAAGTGGTATCTTATATTTGTATGAAAAATTGAAAAATCCAAAAATCATTTGTGAAATTTGTGAGATACTCCTTTGCATGCGCGTAGCTTGATCTTTGTTTGCTATGCATTTTGTCATAACACTCCATGTTTTGATTTTTTTTTCTCTTATCTGTCTATTTGGGGACATTATAAAAAGGGGGAGAAAGAATTATCATGTTATGGGGGAGTTTTTGCATTATGGGGGAGATTTGATTTATTAATGCTTTATTCCTACATCATTTCAAACTCGATGCGTCACGAAGGTTTTTTGCTTTTTCTCATGTGTGTAGGTACAAAGATTGATGATCATGATGTTGCACACCCTGATGAGAAAAGCTTTCAGATTTGACGAAGATCACTAAAGAACAGTTTTGAAGGTCTTGCAAATTTATTCATGGGAGGCTGGATTTGTATAGGCATTTTGGTTTTTCATAATTCGTATTTTTTATGTATGTACCGGCATAGACATAGGGGGATATTTGTAAGGACATATTTTCAGTGGTCCGTTATCAATTTATTATGTCATATACCACTACACCGTCGAAGAGCAATCAGGAGACATCTACATCAAAGACGGATCCGAATTACTCAAGTTCTTCATCATTCAAGACTCCACAAAGTTTACTTTGGTAAGGTTATGTTTTAAATACCTTAACTTTTCACTTAGAGCTTTTGGGATATTTTTACAAAATATTTTCTAAGTGTTGGAGCGGACTTTTTCGTCAAAATTTGAGAATGAGTATTTTTTCTAAGTGTTGAAGCGCACATTAAAATAATGATTTTTTGCTGCAGTCGTTCGAGCGACATATCATGTCGTTCGCGCGAGATAGCATGTCGCGCGATCTCGTTCGAACGACAGTTGTCCTTCGTTCGAGCGACTTGATGATCTCATTCGAACGAGCTCTGTTTTCGAGGCGGCGCATTTGCCTATAAATACTCATTATTTGGTAACGTTTTCATTAATAAGTCCACACATTTTCCAGAATAGAAACACTGCCAAAAGCAGTAATCTTTAGGCTTCTTCCTTTAGGGTTTTAATCCCTTTTTTGTTTTTAAATCACAAAACTCCCATATGCTTTAGTGAATTATTTTGGTGTTCAAGAACACATCTTTCCCTTTGTTCATCTTTTGTGGAGTGCGTTTCTACACCGTATGGCTGCGTGTCATTAACGATCTTGCTGCGTGAAGATTCTTTGTTGAAGATAGGACTGCGAGTCCTTGGAGGGTGCTACGGGTATTCTCTTGCTGAGTTCAAGACTGCGAGTCTTTGTGGGTTGGCTGTGCGTTGATCCATTGCAAATTTCTCTATGTAATTGTAAGTTGCAATTTATAGATTCATAGTGAAATAAAGGTTTTACTCGAAAGGTTTTTTTTCCGAAAATCTGTGTCTCAGCATACTTGTTGTGTCGCATGCGTTATTTGTTTATGGTTTGTCACACGCACCATAGATGCATGTTTAGGGGCTGAATTAATAGACTATAATTAAATAAGTGAGCCAAATTAGATATTTACGAATTTAATCAATTATCATACAGTCGTACTCTTCTCAAAAAGGTTTGGAAAGTGTGAGAATTCTGTTTTAAGAAGGCCACCAACTAAATCTGGTGAAGTCATCAACAATAACAAGAATGTAACTGTGCCCATAGAGACTAATAGTTCGAGAGGGACCCATTAGGTCCATATGGATGAGCTCCAAGGGTTTAGAGGCAAGGATATATTTAACTTTCTTATGAGATGCCTTAACAATTTTTCCTTCTTGACATGATCTACAGACAATATTAGAGATAGGTTTGATCTTTGGAATTTCTCTAACCATTTCTTGTGAAGATAATCTACTAAGGCTATCATAATTTATGTGACCCATCCTATTATCCCATATTTCATTGTCATCCATTCTGGCAACGTTACAGATTTCAGTACTGTTCATGACCGTATAACAATTGTCAGGAGTCCTGAATCCTGTAAATATGCACTCACCTTTTTCATTTAAAAATTTTCAATTATTCTTTGAAAAGGTGATAGTATGATTTGAGTCACAAAATTGCGAGATTCTAAGTAGATTAGCCTTGAGACCTTTTACTAGAAGAACATTTTCAAGCACAGGGAATCCTTCTTCTTGGAGTGTTCCTTTACCAATGATTTGAGATGATACACCATCACGAAAAATAACTTTTCCTCCAACAAAGATGATTTTGTTTAAAAGTTTTGTATCATCCCCAGTCATATGTTTTGAACACCCAGAGTCTAAATACCAACCAGAAGAGGTGTGTTCATCTTTTAAAGCAGTAATCATAATGTTACACTTCATCTGGGTCAATAGCTCATCTTTTCTAACCCAAATAGCTCTTTTTTTCATTTTTCGCTTATTTGATCTCATTTGATAAAATTTGCGAGCATTAGATTTTTGTTGAAAAATGTTTTGCGCATGAGTTTGAATTTTATGGAAAATATGAGCATTTGGTTTAGGAGAGTATCCAGGAATCCTTCTTGTAAATGATCTTTTAGGTTTGGTCTTTCTTTTTCTATAGTTAGAGTTTTTGTTTCGTTGTCTAGGCAGAACATAATTGTTACAGCTTCTCCTAGAGTAGTTAAAGTTTTGGTATACATAAGTATTACAGACAGGATTAGCTAAACATCTAGAGTAGCAACCTTTGAAAGAATGACCGTATATATCACATTGGGAGCAATAAATATTGCTTGAAGAGGGTATATCTTTAGGAGAGTCTCTAAACATAGGTTTCATGGAATTTTGATGTTGAACCTTATTCCTAGTGAGTACAGTTTGAAAAGAATAATCACTCTTCCTAATCATGGGCAAACGTATTTAGCCTTAGGTGGACTATCACACTTAGAGTAACTTGATTCCCCAATATCAATTTTTTGTTTTTTTTCATCAAACTCGTCTTCCAGGGAATGAAAATATGGACAGGTTTCCATAGGTCTCTTGCCTCATGACACAAACTTGATTGATTCAAAGTTTTTAGTTTGTGTCTTTAACTTAGGGCAAAATCCTATTACAGTTCGATCATCATAATTGGTTTTTGAATCAACAACAAAATCATCAAAACAGTTGGAATTGTTTTCAAACTTAGCAATTTTTTTGAAAACAGTTGCTGTCTTTTCTTTAGCTTGTTCCAATTCTAATAATGTCCCTTTATATTTTTCTCTAGAGTTTCATTTGCTTCAATAAAATCTTTCAGTTTTTGATTAAAAATTTTGACTTCATTTTCATGGTTTAGACATTGGGTAGTATACTCTTCAGCATTAATTTTGACCATTAGACTAAGGTATTATAGTTTCTTAGTGAGTTATTTCACTATGTTCTCTAGTCTAGAGCTTTTCTTGAGAGTTTTGGCATAAAGTGTGTGAACATCCGGGAGTTCTTCAGTATCCGAATCACTAAGTGTAGTGTGTGAAGTGACCCCTAAGGATTCAATTCTTGAACTCACACACAGATTGACATCATCATTATCGCTTTCCCTTTGACTCACACACCCCGCTATAGAACTAGCAATGTTCTCAGAAATTAAAGCATCTAAGCCAGTAGCAGCATGATTCATAACAATAGAAGTAGAGCTATTATCATCATTCTCATATAAAGGCATAGGCATATCATCATTATAGATTATCTTGGTAAAAACAAAGACATGCAAGGATAAAAAACATCAGATGACTCAGGTTCCTCATTATCAGAGTCACTTGAATCTTCCCATGTCTTGCAAATATTGGCCATATTGTGTTTATTGGTCGTGTTTAATTTAACTCTACAGTATTGTGCTATATGACCCAATTTTCCACATCTAAATCATTTAATATTCTTAAAGTCTTTGTTAGGTCTCGTATGAATGTCTTTGTAATGTTTTTCTTGACCTTTCTCATGAGGGTTGTGATCAGAGTGAGTTGGATAATTTGGCTTGCCTTGTTTGGTTGCCATTTTATTTCTAAATTTCACAATTTTCTTAAACTGCTTTGACATCAAGGCAATCTGATTATCCAAACTATCTATGTCACATTCCTCATCAGAGTAATAATCATTATTAGGAATGCTAAGCTCAAGTCTTATCATTTTAGAGGAAAAACTCAAATTGGAACTAGTCTGTTTCATATGGGAGTAAGTTAATTATTTCTTGAATTCTAGTTCCATTTCCACAGTTCTCAGTTTACTACTGAGTAATTCAGGAGTGAGATTTTGATCACTCATTTCCTTAATAACATATCTTTTGTTATCAAATTTCTGTGGCAATGACCTTAGAATTTTTGAGACAATTTCATTTCTATCATAGGTTATCCCATTAGCATGTAATTTGGTCATAATGTCAGTCAAATTCATGTAAAATTCATCGAATGATTCAGAGTCTGACATGATTAAAGAGTTATACTACTGGAAAAGAATCCATGTTTTAGCAGCCTTAACTCTAGTGTCACCTTCATGTGCAGTAACCAGTGTACCCTAAGCTTCCTTAAAAGTGGCACAAGATGAGATCCTTTTGAACTCATGTTCATTTATAGACATGAAAATGGAATTCTTACCTTTGTTATTGTTTCGAGAAGCTTGCTTCTCTTCTTGAGTGAATTCACTTAATACTTTCTTAATCCACTAATTACTTCCTTCTGTGGCTGGTTTTCTAGGATAAGTATATCCATTTTCAATAATATCCCAGATGTCATCTCCCAAGGTTCCTTTTATGAAAGCAACCATCCTTACTTTCCAGTCAGCAAAGTTGTTTACATCAAAGAGAGGGGGTCTGGTCAAGTTACCAAATCTTTCATTTTTCTCGTCCATTGTTTGAATTTAAGAAAACAATTTCAGAAACACAAGATCTTTAAAGAAAATTTCCAAAGCTCTGATACCAATTAAAAATCTGTTTCTTAAGCCGTTTAATACAAGATTAAACTATTGAAGTAACTCCGAACTGTTTTTTGAAGAAAGTACTATCTTTAAATCAAAGCAGATTAACATAAGATGTGTTTTAAAAAAAATATGCACGAGATATGTTCAAGATTTTGTAACTAGTTTTGAAAAACAAAACTAAGATAGTTTATGTCAGCACACTATCAAGAATGAGATAAGGAGATGTAGAAAGATTAAGTACAAGGGTTTTTTAACGTGGTAAAACCTCATCCAACTGAGGAAACATTCACGGTGACTTCTAAGTCACAAACAAAAAATCCACTAAAACAAAATATACAAGTAACAAACTATTTAACACACATGCACACAAAATATTCCTAGACAAGTTTAGAATATGTACCCACTCGTTTGATTCTAACTTCTTTGTTGGTCTGATGTTGATGTGGCTTTCCCAGTTTGCTAACTTCTCCACTTTGTTCCAGTATTTACGTCGACTCTTGTAGATTCAAGATCTTATAGCCAACACTTCTGTGTTGTAGTGTGACAAGTGTTTGTGACAGTGCTATAACAAATTCATGCACACACGCACACTTATTTATATAAACAAGTCCTAACAAATTACATAACAGATCTAAATGAATTAGGTTTTTCAGTTTCTTTCTTCTTTAAAAATAAAAGACTTTGTTAATCTTTCAATTTATCCAGGAATCTAAGGTTACCTTGCTCGAAAGACGATTCAAGGTCATAACCAATTTCAGAGGGTTTTGAAAATATTTTTGAAATTGGAAACCACCAATTAGAAATCCAACTAGATCATAAGTCTTGTTTTATAATAACTAGAAACAGAAAATAAATTTGTTGATTCTTGAGTTGTTACAAACATTTGCACAAAAAAACATTAATCAACAAATACGATTTCTCAAGATGAGAAACAAAAATATGTATATCTACGTATAATATGACATGCAATAATCAGATTACTATTTCTATGAAAGAGAAATAGAGATCTAACATGAAATATCTAAGTTATAAATAATATCTCGAACTCAGAGGATAAAACTCTTAAACAGCCTTCAAACCTCTATCAACAATACTCAAAAACACTTAGGTATGGTGTTTGGTGTAAACTGTTTTTGGAAAAATAAATTTTGGGTTTGAGATGAGATATGTTTTCTCTCTTCTTTCTCTCTCTCTCTTCTCTCTCTCTATTTGGATGAGATGGCAAAAGTTCTCAAATGCTGAGACTAGTCCTCTTTTTATACTAGGAGAGGAAGATTCGAGAAGGTCTCACCAAATCAAAGGCTAAGATTTGGTCTAGGCCAATTGACTTTGATCCAACGATGTAATAAAAGCGGTGGATAAACAACTTCTGATTGCTCAAAATGAGCTACACATGGATAGGTGTTGAATGCATGCAAAATGTTGATTACCGAGATCTAAGGGCTGAGATAACACATGGGTTATATGTCTTGCAACAAACACAAATCAAGCCGATGTGATAATGCCAGGTGTAAGGCTGAGATGCAACCAAAATGCGTGTTTTAAACTTAATTACACATGCACCCTCAAGTCTCAAGCGCTTTTGGATCCTACCCAACCAAACTTTCAGGTATGAAAACATAAAACCAGTAATGACAAAATGACCCCAAATGTTTATAAAGCCAACTTTTGTTATGAAAAAAATCATTTAAAAATTGTTTTTAAAATTTCCAAAAATTATAAAAAAATATTTTAAAAGGAATCAACACACAAAACTCACACACAAGCAAATGATGCAATATATATGAACAATGAATGCAATCCTAGTGTGTGAATGATAATTATACCTTCAATTGAATCAAGTGTGGCATAAAGAGAAGAATCTGAGGCTCTTTGGTATCTAGGAAATGGGACTCCAATTTTGTCACAATTTCCAAACTAGATGAGCACTTATACAATGTAGAGTCAAGTGAGTCAAGATTATAAGGTGCTTCACCTTTGATGATTAATTTTGCACTCTTACATTTTAATTTACTCCTCGAGGGAGGGTAAATGATTTTCGAGAGAAAATCAAAATTCTAGTTATAATACCCATTTTAGATTCGAACTAGAGATAGGGGTTTCTTAAGTGTGGTATTATTCCTTTAATTTCAACTATAGGCTTACTTTTATGATTTAAACTAGTTTAATCGATTGATCCTAGCGGGTTATTTGTTGGATGATGTTTGGATCTACATTTCAAGAGTTGTAGGAGTGTTTAAATTAAATTTCTGAAAATTTATTATTAAAATTACATTTTCAACGAGAGTTGATTTGTGATTTGGGTACTAACTTGGGATAATTAATTTTAATGAATTAATTAATTTTAATTAACTAGAATATATGGTGTCATCCTATCAATTGTTAGTCGTCACTTTTATTTCCTCACCCATCTCATATTTTAGATTTTTATTTAGTTAGATTTAATTAGTATCTTCAATTAATTAGTTCTTTACATCATTGATTTAGTTTAGTGTTATTTCACCATCACCACAAAAATTGTTTTAATATTTGAAAAATCATAAAAAATAGAAAAAGTAAAAATCCCAAAAATAAAATAAAAAGGGAATCACAATTGAGTTTGTCTCTAGTTTCGCCCCCTTGATGTGGATTGATACCCTTACTTACCTCTAAACTTTAGTTTGTTATATTTTGTAGGTATTTGAGGATTTTGATTAACTTGGCTTCAAACAATGACTACACGCAAAAGTAAAAGTTATCAAATGGCGTCGTTGCCATTTTTGGGAACGTGAAGCTTGGAGAGGATTTCATTTTGTATTTCATATATTTTCCATATTTTGCTGCTTTTTGGTACCATTTTTATTTTTTTATTTTTTTAGAAGGCTTGTATTGGGAATTTATTACTTTTCTTATATTGTGGTGCATAGAGGCACCTTATTATTTCACATTTAAAATTATAATAATCGAAGATAAGCGTGATAGGGAAACCGGACAAGGTAGAGAGAGGGAGTACAAGGCGAGGAAAATAAGCCTCTCCACCTTGGGTCGGTCGGATTCCTGGGGCCAACTGAGATAGACGTAATCTCCCCCCGGTCGACTCAAATTTTTTAGCACTCAACGGCATAAAAATCGTGGGAGGTACATTTCTAAACTATCGCACCTCTCCTGTCAGAGAGTCAATTTATTGTGTGTACTTGGGTGCTCTTATTTGATTTTATTCTCGCATTTATTTTCGAATGTGTGTAATGAATTAATCAAATTAAGACCTATACCAGGTCATTTACGAGAAGGGATTTCATCACCCGACTCACTCGCTTACCATTTGCGGGCTACCCTAGCTATCACTAAATTTAAAATCAATCAACTAGGTATCCCAATAGGAGAATATTTTTGCAAAGGCGATCACTAAGATAATTTCATAATTTTTTATCGCCCGTCGACTTAATTAAAATTTGACTACCCTTTCACTAAATTTTGAAGATAAAAATCGGCTATGTGGTATTTAGGATTTATCCTCGACTTGCGTGTGTCCCATTCATTTTTCGGTAGCCGGTTTTAGTTACTTCACCCAATCAAGAGTCCAAATATTTTTCCCCACCTTTTCTTCAAAAAAAAACATAAAAATATTTTCTTCCCTTTTTATAAAAAAATCCAAAAAAATCCTTTCTTCTCTTCATTTTCAGAAAAACCCAAAATTATTTTCTTTCTTTCATTTTAGAAAAATCCAAAAATATTTTCTTTCCTTTCGAAAAATATTTAAAAATCAAAAAAATATATTTTTATCATCATGGCCAAAGAACGTCCTTTACGGTACTACTTTGGTCATTTCCCATTGACACACGACACGTGTGAGAGTGATCTCGAGCCGTCTCTTTATGATATTCTTAGTGGTTTCACCTCTCTCACGAGTAAACGATGACACTCTTGACCCATCTATGCACGCACCTCATATTCCATCACCCTTAGTGTCAAGTGTCGACGTGTTGCATACCTTGTCGTGCACCCATTGTTCCTATGCCGATCACTTGTGCCATGAGTTCCCATACTTTTCATATCCATCCGAACCCACCATGGAACATGTGTATCCATATGACACTGTTTTGGAACCCACCTCGACCTAGTATCACGATGAACCCAATCCCGAGTGGGGTGAGTACCCCAAGTATTCGTTAAGGCCTTATCACCTTTCCACGCAATACGAATCCCAACCCGATATTGTGGATCCTCACATGTTCCAATAGTCGTCATGGCAACCTTGTGCACCCGTTCACGATCAGTTCCCTCACTACGCACCCTATGAGTATCAACCATTTGTCCATCACGAAAGCGATCCTTTCGTGTATGATGATCTTGACCCCGTTAACCACACTTCCTTTGAGTATTATCCGTATAGTCATGTTAATATTGAGTTGTGTCCACATCCACCACCGCCACCACCCACCAACACTCCACAACCATCATTCGCATTCTCTCTCCAGGCAATCTTGCAACAATTCATCGTTGAGCAAGAGCAAGCCACTAAAATTCAAAATGAAGCCCTCCAACGGCTTGAACAAAGATTTAATGAAATTAAGTGTGAGTGAGAGTCGGACTTCACTCCAAGTTAACCTACTGTTTCCCCCACGTGTAGTGATGATGCGTCGTCTTGTGCCACTGACTTTGAGTGTGACCAACACTATCCTCCCAAGAATCAAGACGTTGATACCATCCCATGGTCCGGGCCTCAAGTTGACATTTTTGTTGACTTATGTGAAGATAGTGAGACTGATCAAATACCGC
The DNA here is from genome assembly GCA_949130495.1 of Sambucus nigra. Lineage (NCBI taxonomy): Eukaryota > Viridiplantae > Streptophyta > Magnoliopsida > Dipsacales > Adoxaceae > Sambucus > Sambucus nigra. Next base: position 210,889,807 of record OX422217.1, read on the forward strand.
TTTGTCCTAATGAACCTACAATTGAAGTTCCCCTTTCCATTCCCTCCGAATCCAAAAAATGCCTGAGTTTACACTTATCGAGCTCACCATGTGTGTTCTCAAAGAACCACGTCATCATAGGTTATCTCCGGCTACTAGTGCTCACCATTTTCTCGTGACTGAATCCGAGATGGTTTCTACCTCTCCGGATATGGATCCTGTTCCACCATTCTTGGCTTATCTTGAGACCATTATTTCTAGTGATTCCTCTATCTCTGATCTTGGTGCCTCATCTTACCCACCCACCACATTCACCAATGCTAATCTTATGGAGAAGTTGACCACTCCATCTTTAGAAACCACACTCCCTCGTGAGTATTCCTTTACACCTCCCAATGAGTACGTGTCTCCCACGCTTGAGTTGTATCATCTTCCTCCACCCTTTATCCAACCTAACCCACCCATTGTCCCTTCCACCCCACCACCTGGTTTGGATCTTCATTTTACACATTTCAAGTTTTCATCTACATTTTTATATCCACACCTGAAACCATCCTCCACCATTCATGAGAGTTATGGTGCTACTCTCCACCGTGACATCGAGCTTGTTACTCTATGCCCGCCACTCTCTCGTGGTGTTGATTTTTCCCCTCGACAGCTCCCTAGCGTGTCACGAAGTGACCATTATTATCGTCCATTTATAAAACGGTCGTGTAATTTCTATGAGGCCCACCCCATCTCTATTGCTACACCCTTCTGCCTCCCTCACCAATTAGAGCACCATGCCTATAGGGCCCTAGTTGCCCTCACTTTAAAGCTCAACAAGGCCCGTGGACGATACCTATTCACGCTTTTCACCCTCACATTTCCCTTCTTCCCTCCCGACCATGGTCCACTGATGCTTTGCATTGTGTGATGCACTTTGCCATACAGGTGCATTGACCACTTTTAGCCTCTATCCAACAGGACTGACGCTTTAGTCTTGTTTGGGGGTGATTCTCGTCACCCGTTTTTTTCTGCCACCCCGCGCTTTCATAGATCTTATCTTTAGGGTGAGATCCCTTCAGTACATTAAACTTAGCGCTACGGGGATGCAGGCCGTTGTTTCTTGTACTAGTCTCATCCTGTTTGGGGTGGTGTTTCACATCACCCAATACTTTACCATGTTATGGACTTGTACACATTTTTTTCTCTTACTTCTTATTCAGGTTTCATTTTGGCTACATATGTCCACTTCATTAGTGGTTGATTATGGTAATCTATTTCCTACCTTACTCTCTAAGGTTTAAAACTCATTTTACTTAACATCGAGGACGATGCTACTTTTTGTTTGGGGGTGGGAAATTTTATCAAAATCGTACCCCTTTTAAAAAAATTTGACTTTAAAACCTGATTCTTAAAATTTCGTGCAGTTTCTTTCATCTCACTCATTAACATGAATTTTCTATCATCCATCTTTTTAAGTCCAGGAATCAATCTAGAGGGTTTATCTTTTTATAAATAGCTTATGTAATACGTTACAAGACATGTTGCACTATGAATTTCTAGACTCAATAAAATTTGCGCACTTATCACGTCACTACGGTTAGAGTTGAAGAGTACTACAATTCCCAAGAAACCCTTAAGGATTACTAGTAGATACTTTTAGCTTGTGAGATTTGTGACTTTAACCCTTTTAGAGTGTTTTACGCAATCTCTGAGTCACAAGTTGATTCAACTTACTTTGGGTCCGAACTTAAGTCATTGTATGATCTCATTATTCTTCATAAAAATTCTGTCTTGATCACTGAGAACGACATCGCTTTCAAGTTGAAAGAAACATGTGTCTTGAAATTCGTCCCGATCAAAAGGTTTACACCCATACACTTCACCCATTACATTCCCATGCTATTCCATATTCCCACATATTTTCCCACACCATCACATATCATCTCCATTCACATGTCATCTTTAATTTTGAGAAAAAAAGTGTTTTTCCAAATGTAAAATGTCTTCAATGTTGAGAGTATAAAAAAAAGAAGAAAAAAAGAAGAAAAATAAAGAAAAATATTAGAAAAATATAAAATAAAAACAAAGAAGAGAAGAGAAAAGAAAATTAAAAAAAAAAAAGAGAAAATAAAATAAAAAAAGAGAGCTTGTTGTTAGTAGTTTTTCCGAAATAAAGACATTTGTTCTTCAAGTATACAACACTCTTATTGCATCCATCATACCTAACTCATATCATATCCTTCTCATTTGATTTTCCCCTCACCCACAATCATCCATATTTTCCCCTAGGCGTTCGGGCAAATGAGAGTCAATGTGGTGAATAACTCGACGTTCTCACTTTAGTGATTAGCATTTCTTTCATGAGATCACTTTTCCTTATAAATGTACGTTATTTCTTATGTGTGTGTGATACGTTTGAACTTGATTACATTTACTCACCTCCTCATACATAAGAGTGATACACTAACCCAAATCTCGAGAGTTTATTTGAGAGACAGATATCGAGTGAGATTTTGAAGTTGAAGCGTTGATTCTGAAAAGGCAATCAAGGAATTACTCTTATGATACTCAAACTGTTTTGACTGATTCACACTATACACGTTGAGTTCTAGGAAGGATGTGCCTTGAGTATTTACTTAGCTAATATTTTTACAATTCTAGCTTGTATATCTCAATATTTTTATCTCGTGATGGATTATGCGATTATTCTATGTGTAATAAGATATTGACTGCCTTTAAATAAATCATTTTAAATAAAGAATTTTGTGGTTAAATTTCATGCAAACCCTCACGAGACACAACTCGTCCTGTAGGGAAACCTATAGGTTTAAAGGCTTATTACACAGCTAAGTGCAATCGCAAGTGCCCGTGAAAGTGGTACACTTTGGGTTTCTTATCTTTCTCTTTCTCTCTATCTTATTGCTCGAGGAGTAGCAACGCTCTGTTTGGGGGTGGTGTGATAAGCACCTAAAAGTGTATATTTTATATCCTGAATAAACGTATTTTAGTTGCTCATTCTTGACAATTTGGGTCTTATGCGCGTAAATGTTTAATGTGCAAGCATGATTGCAGTTGCGGTGTCAAAAGTGTTATTTCAAGGAAAATTTCATCAAGGATGGAGCTAATACTCTCTCCCGACTTTACCCGAACCTAAATGTAATAACCCAAAGATTTGAGCGACTATTTTATACTATTTGGCCTAATGGGCTAATTTTATAAAATAGGAATGTTGGAGTAAATATTATTTCCCGTGAGACTTAGGGATAATATTTACTATGCTTTGTCTATTTACCATTATGAGAAGGTAAATAGTGTTATATTGTGTACTTTGCGTCGTTATATGTAAAACGACGATTATGACCTATATTTAAATTTGGGTATAATTAATGAATTAAAATGGATTTGGAACACAAAAATAGTTCACACTTTCCCGAATGCCAAAATAGGGGGTGCAGTTGTTTTTAGAATAGTCGAGATAGTCGAAATAAGTGCCCAGTTGTAATTTTTGGGATTCGGGCATTTTTAAGGGGTTATGACTCAATTAAGTGGTTACGAGTCATTTTAGTGGTGTATTAGCATTTAGGAGTGGGGGTTTATATTTTTAGACCCTTATAAATCCCCCACCCCTTTTCTTTTCTTCATTTGTGTGAGAAACCAAAGGAGAGAGAGAGAGAGAGAGAGTTGGGAGAAAGTAGAGAGAAAGAGAGAAATGGAGGATTTGGGCCGGAATCCGTCGCTACCGGAGGTGTTCAGAGACTACGAACCTCGAGGCAAGTTTCTTACTTGATAGATATTGATTTAGTGTGATAAATTGCATGTGTAGTTAAGTTTTGGGAGGTTTAAACCATAAATGGGTTTTTGTAGATTTTGGTGTTTAATCCATTAATCTTGTGTTTTAATTTGATTTGAGGATGAATAACTGATTGTAGGATGCTTAGAAGTGATTGGGTATCATTATTTATTGTTGTGGTTGGGTGAAATAGCGGGTAGAAGCTAGGTTGGCTCAGCAATGGCCGAAACAACTTCTCGGAGAAGAAGCTGTCCGCCAGGATCGATCGATCGACGGCCAGAGGTCGATCGATCGACCTCGTCTGAAAAGGTGAGGTTTTTCCAATTTTTGTTTTAGCCCTTTTCTTTTAGGTTCGAGACTTAGGAACCTTCCTTCGGGAAGTAATGGGGAGTCCTAGAGGGTTGTATTGGGTAGACTAATGTCCTAGGCTAAGAATGGAGATTTTGGTTTACCCGAGGACTAGTTTGGTTTAGGTTAATGTCCAACGGATTTAGGAGATTAACCTAAAGATATATTTGAAGTTAAAATATTAATGTTGAGATTTTGAGAGACACTCCATTATGGAGACTCACTTTGAGGGCTTATGAATTATATAAACTAATCGAGGCTATTTTGGGGTTAGTGGCACTTTGGGGTTTTAGGTCATTAATAAAATATGACTAAATAAGAATATATTGCACCTTCTAAAATTTGGTGCTTAAAGGCTAAGTGAATGATTTTTGGAAAAGTAAAATATGAGTTTTCAAAAATGGAAAAAGTAATGTTTTTCATAAATGTTAATTTATGGATACACACCTCTCTAAATACCATCTTATGGGAAGTCCGCACGATAGGTGAAGCCCCCTGGCTAATGAATGCAGGGTGGATATAGTCCTAGGCCATGGGAGCGCTTATGGTTGTATATTTTTCTGTGCTGGTAGGAAGATTCCGGGTGTGGTCTTGGCTACCACGCAGGCTCATGGTCGCTTCCCGACGCTTTCGATAGGATCCCAGGTTGTCTTATGTTAGGCCCTGGAAGATGATGGTTATTTAGGGACGCGCACAGTGGGGAAACCCGGACGGGCTGTCTTAGAATCGTTATATATATATATATATATATGAATATAACTATTCTAAATCAAGTTGGACTTGATGTATGTAAATGCCATTTAGAGCATGATGAAGTGCCATGAAGAGCACGATGTAAGGCCATAAAGAGCCTATGATGATGATCATATTCCTGATAAGGAAGATATTTTTACAAAGAGAACAATTGAGATAAATGCCTCTAGAGCATGAAAAGTATGATTATATTTCCTAATAAGGAACAAATTCATGAAATGAATTAGTATATGATGAAATTAATTTGGTAAACACTTGATAAAGTGTTGTACCATTTATATGTATATTCCTAAAGATAGAATTAGGAATTGTGCCAATAGATGATGGATGGGTTTTACTTTTATATATTTTTCTTTATGTAGCTATAGATGTGACCTCCCACACTTATGCACACACATGTATTTATTTATTATTTCGTGCTTAGGGTCTGATGGATCTCGACGATCAACCTTGCCTAAGTAGTAGTGTATCGGGGGGGTTCCTTGTTTGGACTTCGCTTTGCGAGACACCCCACGCACGAATAGGGCATAGTGTTGAGACTGGGGAGAAGTTAGCCTTCTGTTCTTTCTATAACCTGAGCATCATTTATATTTCGCTAGGTTATTGCTAGATTGAGAGGTGAGGAATATTATTGTTATCTGCGAGAGATTTACGCACTTACCTGCCATGCATTTTAGTCACATGGTAATCATATCAAACCCGGCCCTGACCGGTTTCTATATTTCCTTGTATCTGCATTTCTTTGCCGTTACAGGTGCGCTTCCGCATGGACATCTGTATTTACATATTCCATTCCAGTTGTCATGGAGCTACAGCATGTTGTGGATGTTGTAGGATACTTGTAGTAGACGCTCCTTTTCTTCTGTACTCTAGTTATGTTCAGTATAGTTATTCGGGCGTGTTTGCCCAAGGTATTGCACTCATTTATAATATTGTAAATATTGATTGTAATATTTAATATATCATTTGTATTGGTCTGTGCACCGACAGCTTATTCGGTGATTATTTATGGTGTTGTCATACTATATTCATCGATTTTGATACCCACCGTTTTTACCAATAAGATTGTCTAAGTGTTTCTCTTTTACTTTTAAATTTTTTTTGTATATGACAATCCGTTTTTCTAAAATGATTGGTGGTTATCTCATACTATTATTTTAATCGGCAGTGATGCTAAGAATGGACCATCTATGATTCCTGTGATTATTGGAGTATTGGGCTGGCCACCTATTATTTTAGTAGGCGGGTTGTCACAGATGGTATCAGAGCATTAGGTTCTAGAGTCCTTAGGAACCTGTGCGGATGTTTTACGTCTTCTGCGTTTCTCTCTATTTTGATGTGGAGCCTTAGGAATAAGGTCATTGAATTCTCTTGTGAGATTTCGTTCTCCTACTATGGAATGAGAATCCCGAAGATCTTCTGCGCGATCGTGTGAGGCTTGTAAGCCGTTAGATGAAGGGCGTTGAGGAAGGCCGTGGTGAAGGCGTCATTGGATGGGATTACTATAAGCTGTGGGCTGTGGTCGGGAATAAGGATCGCTTTGGAGGTCCTTCCCTTTGTAACATTATTTTATAATGCTGACGTGACTACTAAGTACGGTGAAAATAGTTTTCCCAAGTACCGCTGCCGGTAGAGAGTGGTACTATGCTTGGGACTCCGAGCAATGTCAATTCGGAGTTGAGAGGTTCTTTATTAGGACCACATGTTGAAGTTCGGTTGGTTAGAGGAAGTGTAACCTCGTTCGGTGAGAACATAAGGCCCGAGAATTTTGGCCTAGAGTTGGGTATAGGAGTGCCCAGGTGTGAGGGTTTGAGGAAAACCTTTCACCCTTAGAAGTAAGGTTGAAGTGGCGGATATGATAGTCGCCTCGTTATGGTGGGGCAGAATGTTTTTGCCCTTAGAGAGAGCCTCTCAGTGGAAAGGCTAGGCTCGTAAGTAAGTGTTGGAAACACTTTTAGAGAGTAGTGTTCATGAGACCCCACTGGTGGACATCCACCTGGGGAAGGCTCGTGGAGCTAAGGTCGGGGAGGCTGGTAGGATGTTCTCCTTGCTGAAGAAGTCAAGGGAACCATGCGTTCTGATCTTGTCAATTGAAGATAACCTGCAAGAATAGGACTCCTTATTGAGTCATAGATGGAAGTAGTTTGGTTCGGGTAAGACTAGAATGACGTGTCTTAGAACTATCGGTAGCAGCCAAGGAGGTTGGCTAGTATGTTGGTGGGACTTTCTAACTAGGGTGCGAGTAGTGCATTCCTTAGTAAAGATGGAGTAGTATGGTGATAGCCCTAGATTCGGGTGTGTATATCGAGCTTGTGATAGTATCGGTACATATTTTTTTTTATATATGGTAAGTATATTTAGATGGCTTCCATGATAGGGGAGTTCTGTATTTTCCTTCTCACTCGTTATGGGGCGAGTGGTGATATATGTGGTACGTGCTACTTGTATTATATATTATACGAGTAGAGATATTTTTAGATTGGTTGGGGTGATAGCAAGCGAATATATCGCGAGGCTATCCTAGTTCTAGTTCTAGGAGGGGGACTAGTTGTTCTATAATATCTCTCCTGGATACGGATGAGACTTTATAGAGGTGGTTTACGGTGTGTAGATAGTTTCCTTTATTTTATTTTTTTTTATTTTATTCTCCTTGCTTGCTTTGTTTGCCTTGCTTGTGTATGCTATTGCCTTATCTCCATGACCGGCTAGTTAAGGTGACTGTGTGGAGGGGTTCCTTGTTTGGATTTTGCTTCGGTGAGACGCTCCACTCATGAACCTTAACGACGTTGGGAGTGGAGAGATGTGCATTTTCTTTTCTGCTCTTTTTTTCTTTCCTTTCTTTTCTGTTGGTTAAGTGCTGGGTTGGAAGGTTTAGCCAAGAATCACGTATATGAGTGATTAAGGGCTTAGTTCATGTGCGATATATGAGCACTATGATAGTTTTCCTCTGATTAACGTGGGGGAGGACTAAGATTTTGGATGTCCGATAGGGACTTATGGTTGTGCCTTAATGAGAAGGCCATTTGTGTAGAGGTATATGTGTCTCTTGGGGTAGAGTAGTGGTGGCATCTTACTGAAAGTAAATGCCTCAGTCGATTGTTATGATAGGACTTAGACGTATATATGTAGTAGTAGAGTTTCGAGTTAGGATTCCGTCGATCCCGATCATGTGTCTTCGACCGTTACTTCTCGACGACTGACAATGCGAGGTAGTAGTGTAACGGGAGGGTTCCTTGTTTGGATTTCGCTTCGGCGAGATGTCCCACGCATGAAACCGAGCTAATGTCGGAAGTCGGGAAAGGTCTTGGACACTAGGGATATTTAGTATTATACTTATACGACTAGGTTAGGATAGATAGATTGACCTTAGGATTCTTAGGATGCTAGGCCTTAGGGCATGCGGCGTTAGTTAGGAAGATGGTTGGGAGTTGACCACCATAAGTTGTGGGTTAACTCTAAGTAGGATTTGATCCCTAGACGAGAAGTATGGGATTTCGAGCTCGTTAGAATGTTAGGCCATTAGTAGTGGGACCTCTCGTAGTTAGAGGGTTACATGGGTAACCTACCTTTGGAGGAATTGGAGTATAAGCTGACTTTTCTCCTGCACTCGTGTTGTTATAATCGAGAGTGGATTTAACGAAACGAGTCTTTGCCAGGAACGGGATGTGCTAATATGGGAACATGGACCTATTGTTCGTGTGTCTCACATTTTTAAGAAGTGTCATCCCACACTTGATTTAGAGTTCATGGCGGTAGTATTTGTCTTAAAGATTTAGAGGCATTTCTCCTGGGCAGGAATTTGGAGTCGTTCACGGATAACAAGTTTGTGACCGTAGAGGACTATCGATAGGATATTCCCTTTCGCTAAGGCAATGCGGATGGGAGTAGTAAAGGCGCCGAGTAGATACCGTTTTAGAGTTTATTCGTGTCATGGAATACCAAGTGGAGTGAGCTTCACCGAGACGAGACATTCGTGTCAAGGTACAGGTAAAGTCTCCAGGGAGAAATGGGGAGCCGTTGGGATATGGGGTATATCCTACCACCCGTAAGTGGAGGGGTGGATTTGATTTAAAGGAGAGATCGGAGTAGTAGTTTTTATGGATCGAATTTCCGTGTAATAGTTCGGATCATTTTCGATAAACGTTAGGCCGTGCGTAGCCTAGTATAGATGGCAATATGCCTTGTCTGCTCGTTGGAATGGAAAAAGCGAATAGTATATTCCTGGGACCGGGAGTGATCCGGGAACCTTCCTTTAGATTGGGTTCAGTAAGCAAGTAGACTTTTGAGGGTTACGCCAACGCGAATAGGAGTTAGTAGTGTTGGGGTTAGAGATTGTAAGATATTGTAGTTATTCCCTAGTAAGGGCGTGACGCGATTCGGAAAGTGAGGCAATTAGTGCCGAGCTCGTGTGGGTATCTCCTCCCGTAGTAGAAGGGTAGGATCGATAGTTTCTGAGATCGATAGCGATAACCTTAGTCTGAGTCCTATGGGGACATTTCTATCCGGGGGTTTGCTAGTATTATAGCACGGTTTTATTTTATAGTATACCCTTTATATGGTTATGGGTTACGCCTGAATTTTGAGGGCAAAATTCCCCTTTAAGGGGGGGAGTATGTAATAACCCAAAGATTTGAGCGACTATTTTATACTATTTGGCCTAATGGGCTAATTTTATAAAATAGGAATGTTGGAGTAAATATTATTTCCCGTGAGACTTAGGGATAATATTTACTATGCTTTGTCTATTTACCATTATGAGAAGGTAAATAGTGTTATATTGTGTACTTTGCGTCGTTATATGTAAAACGACGGTTATGACCTATATTTAAATTTGGGTATAATTAATGAATTAAAATGGATTTGGAACACAAAAATAGTTCACACTTTCCCCAATGCCAAAATAGGGGGTGCGGTTGTTTTTAGAATAGTCGAGATAGTCGAAATAAGTGCCCAGTTGTAATTTTTGGGATTCGGGCATTTTTAAGGGGTTATGACTCAATTAAGTGGTTACGAGTCATTTTAGTGGTGTATTAGCATTTAGGAGTGGGGGTTTATATTTTTAGACCCTTATAAATCCCCCACCCCTTTTCTTTTCTTCATTTGTGTGAGAAACCAAAGGAGAGAGAGAGAGAGAGAGAGTTGGGAGAAAGTAGAGAGAAAGAGAGAAATGGAGGATTTGGGCCGGAATCCGTCGCTACCGGAGGTGTTCAGAGGCTACGAACCTCGAGGCAAGTTTCTTACTTGCTAGATATTGATTTAGTGTGATAAATTGCATGTGTAGTTAAGTTTTGGGAGGTTTAAACCATAAATGGGTTTTTGTAGATTTTGGTGTTTAATCCATTAATCTTGTGTTTTAATTTGATTTGAGGATGAATAATTGATTGTAGGATGTTTAGAAGTGATTGGGTATCATTATTTATTGTTGTGGTTGGGTGAAATAGCGGGTAGAAGCTTGGTTGGCTCGGCAATGGCCGAAACAGCTTCTCGGAGAAGAAGCTGTCCGCCAGGATCGATCGATCGAACCTGGAGGATCGATCGATCGACGGCCAGAGGTCGATCGATCGACCTCATCTGAAAAGGTGAGGTTTTTCCAATTTTTGTTTTAGCCCTTTTCTTTTAGGTTCGAGACTTAGGAACCTTCCTTCGGGAAGTAATGGGGAGTCCTAGAGGGTTGTATTGGGTAGACTAATGTCCTAGGCTAAGAATGGAGATTTAGGTTTACCCGAGGACTAGTTTGGTTTAGGTTAATGTCCAACGGATTTAGGAGATTAACCTAAAGATATATTTGAAGTTAAAATATTAATGTTGAGATTTTGAGAGACACTCCATTATGGAGACTCACTTTGAGGGCTTATGAATTATATAAACTAATCGAGGCTATTTTGGGGTTAGTGGCACTTTGGGGTCTTAGGTCATTAATAAAATATGACTAAATAAGAATATATTGCACCTTCTAAAATTTGGTGCTTAAAGGCTAAGTGAATGATTTTTGGAAAAGTAAAATATGAGTTTTCAAAAATGGAAAAAGTAATGTTTTTCATAAATGTTAATTTATGGATACACACCTCTCTAAATACCATCTTATGGGAAGTCCGCACGATAGGTGAAGCCCCCTGGCTAATGAATGCAGGGTGGATATAGTCCTAGGCCATGGGAGCGCTTATGGTTGTATATTTTTCTGTGCTGGTAGGAAGATTCCGGGTGTGGTCTTGGCTACCACGCAGGCTCATGGTCGCTTCCCGACGCTTTCGATAGGATCCCAGGTTGTCTTATGTTAGGCCCTGGAAGATGATGGTTATTTAGGGACGCGCACAGTGGGGAAACCCGGACGGGCTGTCTTAGAATCGTTATATATATATATATATATGAATATAACTATTCTAAATCAAGTTGGACTTGATGTATGTAAATGCCATTTAGAGCATGATGAAGTGCCATGAAGAGCACGATGTAAGGCCATAAAGAGCCTATGATGATGATCATATTCCTGATAAGGAAGATATTTTTACAAAGAGAACAATTGAGATAAATGCCTCTAGAGCATGAAAAGTATGATTATATTTCCTAATAAGGAACAAATTCATGAAATGAATTAGTATATGATGAAATTAATTTGGTAAACACTTGATAAAGTGTTGTACCATTTATATGTATATTCCTAAAGATAGAATTAGGAATTGTGCCAATAGATGATGGATGGGTTTTACTTTTATATATTTTTCTTTATGTAGCTATAGATGTGACCTCCCACACTTATGCACACACATGTATTTATTTATTATTTCGTGCTTAGGGTCTGATGGATCTCGACGATCAACCTTGCCTAAGTAGTAGTGTATCGGGGGGGTTCCTTGTTTGGACTTCGCTTTGCGAGACACCCCACGCACGAATAGGGCATAGTGTTGAGACTGGGGAGAAGTTAGCCTTCTGTTCTTTCTATAACCTGAGCATCATTTATATTTCGCTAGGTTATTGCTAGATTGAGAGGTGAGGAATATTATTGTTATCTGCGAGAGATTTACGCACTTACCTGCCATGCATTTTAGTCACATGGTAATCATATCAAACCCGGCCCTGACCGGTTTCTATATTTCCTTGTATCTGCATTTCTTTGCCGTTACAAGTGCGCTTCCGCATGGACATCTGTATTTACATATTCCATTCCAGTTGTCATGGAGCTACAGCATGTTGTGGATGTTGTAGGATACTTGTAGTAGACGCTCCTTTTCTTCTGTACTCTAGTTATGTTCAGTATAGTTATTCGGGCGTGTTTGCCCAAGGTATTGCACTCATTTATAATATTGTAAATATTGATTGTAATATTTAATATATCATTTGTATTGGTCTGTGCACCGACAGCTTATTCGGTGATTATTTATGGTGTTGTCATACTATATTCATCGATTTTGATACCCACCGTTTTTACCAATAAGATTGTCTAAGTGTTTCTCTTTTACTTTTAAATTTTTTTTGTATATGACAATCTGTTTTTCTAAAATGATTGGTGGTTATCTCATACTATTATTTTAATCGGCAGTGATGCTAAGAATGGACCATCTATGATTCCTGTGATTATTGGAGTATTGGGCTGGCCACCTATTATTTTAGTAGGCGGGTTGTCACACTAAACATAGCCCAAACCTTCACCTGAGCTCGTGTGTGTTTTGTTTGTTCCTTTTTAATTTTTTTAGATTTTTAGTTTGAGTAGTTTTTATTTTTAGGATTTACTTTAGATATTTTTAGAATTTATTTTCATATTTTTCTTTTTTTAGTGTAGTTTTATTTTACTTTTTTTTTATTAGTTTTTAGCTTTTATTTTTTTTAGGAATTTTTTTTTCCAGTTTTATTAGATTAATTTTTTTTGGACTTTAGTTTGCATTTTTATTTCTTTTCTTCTATTATTTTAGTTTTTATAGCTTAGGATTTTATTCTTCTAAGTTTTAATATTTTTATTTTTATTGTTTTTAGTTTGTTTTATTTTTAGTTAGATTTTATTTGTTTAGTTTTATTAATTTTATGTTTTTAGTTTTAATTATTTAGGGTCACAAACTAACACACACACACCCACCAAACATATCCTACACTCACCTACACTTAACTAACCCCTCACCCTCACACGCCATCCCCTACACCTCACCCACACACAACCCTTACCCATCATCATCTTCAACCTCCATCACATTCTCTCTCTCTCTCCAAAATCCATAGCCACAAAACCCAACTACCTTCTCATCACTCAACCCCACCATAATCCAACACTAAATCCACCTTCAACCCAACTAAACTCATCTCAACCACCGGACCCACCTGTTGTCCTCTCCATAACCCGGCCCCATCGTCATCACTCTGAACTCGGGACCCCCTATCGACACCACCCAACCCATACTCGGACAAACCTCATCTCCGGCAGCCCACCCCTGCCATGGTCGATACCAAACCATCATCCCTCCAACCGACGATGAAACCCATCATCGGTCAGCCACCAAGCTCTAACTCGAGCTCCTGACCTCCTTCTCAAATCCATCCGACCCCTTTCCAGTCTCAACCCGCGAACCCGCACATGTCGCGACGCTTGCTCCGACCAAGCTTAACCAGGAGGCCCACTTCCATAAACCCGGAACCTTTGCGTCTAACCCATTTAAACAACCAAACCTATTTCTTCCAAAGCCTTAACTCACGACTTCTTCACCTGCCAAAACAAACCAAAAGCCAAAATAAAAAACAAATACCAACTAAATGCCCACATGTCTTTTAAGACTTAACCCATTTCCTATATTACCCCCAACTAACATCTTTTACCCCATATACCCAAATTACCCGCTTAACCAAATGAGATTTTTATTCCCTCTTCCAATTACCCCACTTGCCACATGACATCACACAACCCATGCACATATGTGCATTTCCCTATTTTAACCCCAACTTATCCTCACACCCCTCATGTCCATTTAATTCCTACTCAATTTACCCTTAGCTCCATGCCTACTATTCAAGGAAGAAGAAAGCCATTTAAAGAGCTATCAAAAATATTGTAGAGAGAATTCTAGAGAGAGTTAGAGAGATACTTTAGTGTAAAAAATAAATTAGGATAAACAATATTTTGTAAATAGTTTTATTTTATTTTTTATTTTTTTTGTTAGAGATTAGTGAGTGATAAATTTGTGAGAAATTCAATTGACTGTGTTTTTATTACTTAAAATCATTTGGAAGCTCAAATTGAATGGATGATGTGCAAATTCAAGGATTGGAGTTAAATTTCACTTAAAGAGATTTGGTTTGATTGTTCTCTTCTCTATTTTTAGTTTAATTGCCTAGTTTATTTTATTATAATGTTTAATATGATGTTAGGCTAAAACCCCTTTCAAGGGGTGGGGTGACCCATTATTTGATGTTAATCCTAATTTAGTTAATCGATTTAAATTAAATGTCCCTTTGATGATTAATTTGCACTCTTACATTTTAATTTACGCCTCGAGAGAGGGTAAATGATTTTCGAGAGAAAATTAAAATTCTAGTTATAATACCCATTTTAGATTTGAACCAGAGATATGAGTTTCTCAAGTGTGGTGTTATTCCTTTAATTTCAACTCTAGGCTTACTTTTATGATTTAAACTAGTTTAATCGATCGATCCTAGCGGGTGATTTGTTGGATAATGTTTGGATGTACATTTTAAGAGTCGTAGGAGTGTTAAAATTAATTTTTTAAAATGTAATTATTAAAATTACATTTGCAACAAGAGTTGATTTTTGATTTTGGTACTAACTTGGGATAATTAATTTTAATGAATTAATTAATTTTAATTAACTAGAATATATGGTGTCATCCTATCCCTTGTTAGTCCTCACTTTTATTTCCTCACTCATCTCATATTTTAGATTTTTATTTAGTTAGATTTAATTAGTATCTTCAATTAATTAGTTCTGTACATTATTGATTTATTTTAGTGTTATTTCACCATCACCACAAAAATTGTTTTAATATTTGAAAAAGCATAAAAAAAAATATAAAATGTAAAAAGCCCAAAAAGAAAATAAAAAGTGAATTACAATTGAGTTTGTCTATAGTTTCACCCCCTTGATTTGGATTGATACCCTTACTTACCTCTAAACTTTAGTTTGTTATATTTTGTAGGTATTTGAGGATTTTGATTAACTTGGCTTCAAACAACGACTACAAGCAAAAGTAAAAGTTATCAGAGATGATGAAACGCTATAGAACCCAACTTAAAAGGATGTCAAGGAACACCGTATTCAACTATCAAAATGAGATATTAAATTACTTAATACCAAAAGTGTAATCCTTCCTAAAACTCAACATGTATTAGTGTGAAACAATCTTAAGTATCATTTGAGTAATTATTAGATCGCCTTTTATAGAATCAAAGCTTTGACTTCAATCCTTACTAGATATATCTCTCTGAATCGAACTCCTAGAGAATTGGGTAAGTGTATCTCTCTAGTGTGTGAGAAGGTGAGTAATTGTAAACAAATTCAAACGTCTCACACACTTTATAAAAAAGGATGGATACATGAAAAAAAATCTGATCTCATGAAGGAATGCTAACCACTATGTCGAGAATGTCGAGTTATTCAACATATAGTCTTCTCATTTTTTCGAACACTTTACCAAAGGTGAAAAATGTTATTTATGAAAGGTATGAGGGGATAATAAAATGAAGAAGATGAATGATAGGATTTTTGAGAAGAGTGTGACACAAGAATAACTAATGTCTTCATTTTCTGAATTTATGATCGCATGCTTTCTTTTCCTATTTTTTATTTTTATTTTTGTTTTCTACTTCTTCTTTTTTCTATTTTTTTTGTTTTTGTTTTTTTTTTCTTTTTTTTTATTGCGATGCATTTTTCTTTTCAAAACACAAATGAAAACAATTTACATTAATAATTTCAAACACTTTTTTTTTTCAAAAATGATGTAAATGATTGATGGTATTTGGGACATATGGATAAGGGTAATATGGAAAATGGGTAAATGATATTGTGATAAGGAAAAATTGTAAGTGTATGGTAAAATCGGTTCTGTACTCGAGACAAACTACAAGACACATATTTCTTACAACTCGAAAGTGATGTCATTCTCAGTGATTATGCTAAAATTGAAAAAATAATGAGACCATGCAACGACTAAATATAGTACCCAAAGAAAGTTGAGCCACTTGTGACTCAGATATATGTAAAAACCCTTATAAAGGTGAAAAGCTCAAATCTCACGGGTTTAAGTCTCCACTGGTGATATTTTAAGGCTCTCTTGAGAATGTTGTTACTCTTCAACTTTTGATTGTAAACGTGATAGTGTAAATTGTCGAGTTTAGAAATTCATAGTGTAAGTACGCCTTCAAGAGGTATTAATTAATTTATTTGTAAAAGCGTAATTTTACGGTCGAACACGTGTATTCCGAGATTTTTAAAAAAGGGATAATAGACAATCATATCATAAAAATGTTATTATAACTGTACAAAAAGTTTAAAATCACTTGTGTGTGAAATTTTTCAAAAGAGGTACGATTTTGGAAAATTTTCCACCCCTAGACAAAAGAGGACATTGTCCTCGATGTTTACAACTACATACAAAAAATCGAGAAGAACAAGGGAGGAAAGATATTACTTGTGAAACCCCGCTTAAAATGACAATGGCCAGCCCTATACTAAAATAATCAGGAATCACAAGTCGATCATTCTCAGCATCAACTGACGATAATAAAACTAAACACAACTAACTACCCATCACAACAAAAAGAGGGTGCCAAAAAAAATTTAAAAACATTAATGAAACAAACTATGCAAAAATATAACAACTACTAAGGAGGATAAAGAACACACACATGATAATATAAAAGAGACTAATACAAGAGTACACTAATGTACAAAATGAAAAATTCGAATATGTTGCCGGGTCACAGACAATACAATAAATTGTAACCGAAGTAATAAAAGTGCTACATCTACAACACTTGGATATAAACTCGATATACAAACTGAATCCTAATCAAGATACACAAAATATAGGAATCGTCAATAACAAAATACCACAACAGTCTGCTACTGCTATAGCTCCACGAATACACTGGATGGATAACATCGATGGCATTCTTGCGGAGGAACACCTAAAATAATACAATATATACATAGGAAGAGAAAATATAGATGGGTCAGAGCCCGAGGTATGAAAACATTTTTAGTAAAGGCATTAAAATGCCTAATAATTATAAATGCATTATAACATGATTAAGGTGGAGTTTCACTTTCCAAAAAATTCAACTCACCTCTCAACTAAAGCGAGCAACTAAACATATGCATATGATCTTCAAATATATGCCCAACACTATCTAGGGGAAAAGTAATCTAAACTACTCCCAATTTATACGCATTCAAATTCTATTTAAATCTCAACCCTCAACTTCTAATATTACCAATCTCAAATATTCGTCAACGTACTTACACGTAAAATATACAAAACATTCTCTTACTAGAATTTCTCATATTCTAGTTATTGACATAATTGAGCTAATAACATCGTATGCTAAAGACTAAACTTCTTCCAATTCTCAATACTGTACTGTGTTTTGTGCGTGGGACGTCTCGCAAGCGAAATCCAAACAAGGAACCCCCCCTGATACACTACTCCTTGACAGTATTGATTTTTGAGATGCATTATGCCCTCAATGCATGACGCGCATAGCCCCAAATTGTTATATAATATAAATAATTAATTATTCTCAATTCTCAACAGTGCAAGGAGTTTAGTGCGTGCGACGTCTCGCAAAGCGAAAGCCAAACAAGGAACCCCCCGATACACTATTCCTTGACACTGTAAATTGTCGAGATGTACTAATATAATAAATATGAGTAATAAGGACTAACTTCTCCTCACTCCCAACATTGCACTGCGTTTCGTGCATGGGACGTCTAGCAAGAGAAATAAAAACAAGGAACCCCCCCCGATAGACTACTCCTTGGCAATGTTGGTCGTTGAGGTCCATTATGACCTCGATACCCAAAGTAATATACATACTCTTTAATCAATATTCTCTCGAATTAAATCAATATGACTCCAATAATTTCTCATAAGGGAAACCCCCTAAAAGTATCCAAACACACTTCTCATAACTCATATAGAGATTCCCAATCGACGAACTCAAAGTAAACGGGACGAAACTCACCCCATAAAACATCCCCCAAAATTGCCTTATTTCCGAATCGATTCAGGCTAGCGAATCGATTCTTCCCTAATGATAATCGATTCGGTCCAAAGGAACTGGGATTCTGTCTCAGGTCGAATGGATTCGTCTTGTGTCCGAATCGATTCGGTCACTCATACCTGGGCACCTGCAACATTCTGAATCGATTCGGCCTATCAGAAGCTACGAAATGGCTACTTGTCTCAAAAGCCAAAAACCCCAAAAATCATATATCTCCACTTTTATCCATTTTTCTTCAATGCAAACTTAATATTAACATCAAAACTCATTATATAACTCAACCTAACTAATTTTATACCCTTAAATCCATATATACACCTCAAATGCAAGATTTACCTAAAAATCTAGGTTTTGACATTTTATCCCAAAATTCACACATCTATCCACAAATCGTGAAATAAATGATACACAACAATTATTTAGCAAGTTTAATGACTTGCCCCAACGTTGTAGAGCCTGAATCTCCCTCGAAATCGCGTAATGGCCAAAAATCTCAAGCTTTCCCTCTCTTTCTCTTTTCATTTCTTCTTCTCTCTTTCTTTCTTTCTTTCTCTTTCTTTTTCTTTCTCTCTAAGCATAATTGTTTCTCACGTAGGCTTAATAATCCTTATCTCCCAAAATACACAACTTTAAATGATAATACACACTTTAAATGACTCCGTTACTTTAATTCGAGCCAAACGAACTTAAAATATTTCGAAACCCAAATAAGACCCAAGTACAGTCATTTTGACTATCTCGACCCTTCCAGAATCAACCGCACCCTCAAAATCATCATTCAAATCACTTTCTAACATTTTCAAATTTTGACCTAAATGCAAATTTACTTATTCTCCAATTAAAATAATATTTATTTCTCCTAAAATAAATAAATTATTGTCCCAAAAATCTCGAGGTATTACAGACTTCCCCACTTACAAAAATTCCGACCTCGAAATTATGCTAAGACTAATACTCCAAAGCTCAACTAGTTTCTACTAGACTTGTCCTCACTAACACTATACCCAATCCTCGCACTTCTCAAGACGAATTATTTTAATTTTATAAAACCAATTATAATGACTAGGGAGCCCATACACCCCTAATTCGAGCTCTACTCATACAAACAAAATTAGGCTTTTCTTGCCTTCAATACTACAATAACTCGAAATAAATTAAAGTATACTGACATATTAATAGTATAAGAATTTTTGAAATGTCCAAAGATGTAACCCCTCTCAATTCTTGACATTCGCCACTTTCATGCAGGGGAGGTCTCGCAAGCGAAATCCGAACAAGGAACCCCTCTCAATACCCTAATATGTAGCGACGTCAGGGATTGAGAGTTAGTTAGATCGGGACTAAAGTTCAAAAATATTTTTGTGTAAATCATTTTTGATATTGCCCAAAAGGCCTATAAAAAATTTATTTTGTATGTCTTTCGATACTTAAATAAAATACCCTATGCCCAAGACACAAGGTGGTAATGATTATCATACTTTTAATAATATATAGTTCTCAAAATTAACATAGTTATGAGCTAAAATCTCTCGCTCAACAATAATCCACTAAATTCTGAATCATCTCAGTAATAATCTGTTACATCATAATAATATGTTGCTATACACTAGGCTCTTCCATAATTGGAATACAACAAATATATAAGTCTAGCACGACTATAAAATAAATATATTTATCATCACTAATCAACATATTTCAACAATTCTTACATTCACAACAAAGTTATAGCTCTCTCTTAGCACATCACAAAATAGTCTATTCTCTCAAAAGATAATAATATAAGAGCCTCACTTGCTTCAAATTCCCTTTCGGGTCAATCCATGCATACTAGGGTTATAGCACTAACCACTCATCTCATTCTTACATACGATATTCCCAAAGTCTCATATATTATAATCCTATTCACAAAGGAAAATAACTTACATCATACCTCTCTAGTTCGATTTCATCTCTTCATCATTGGGTTCCCACATAAAGCCCCCTATCCTAAAATGACCTTGAATCTACTGTAAGGGTTTCCCATCCAATACTTCCTCAAAACGTGTCCCTCTACCTCTTTTAGGACAATGTCTCTTCCTATGGCCCAACTCTTTCCAAAATAAACATCTACCCGTAAATCCTCTCTGTCCATCTTGAGGAACAAAAAGTTGTTGTGATCCTCTATAATCCTGCTTATATCCTCTGGAATTACTGGCATTCTCATCGCTAGACCTACTTGATGAACCCATGTCAGTAACATTCTTACTCCCTTATGAACGAAGATGATGTTCCTGACACTGTAATAGTGCCGCATTCACTACCTCGGTGAAAGTCACTAAAGCTGGGTTCCCTAACAAAAGCTGCCGAATTCGGTAATCTATCCTCCCATGAATTTCGATATATATTTCTCCTCTATATTTACCTCATCGAGCAATGAATTTGACAATCAAGTAAATTCCTCTTCGTACTCGACCACCGTTTGATCATCTGGAAATACATCCAAAAATTTCCTCCTCATCTCCTTCTGGATCACGGAAAGAAAATACCTTCGGTCAAAGAGTTCCTAAAAATCCGATATGGGTAATACATATCTCTGTTTCGATGTGATGACTTACTCCCACCAATGGAGAGTTGATCCTGTTAACTTAAAGGTGGCGAGAAATTGCTTCTGCACCTCACTACATTCAACCATACAAAGGTGCCTCTACATACTATTCTTCCATCGACTTGCAGCCATCGCATCAAATCCCCATGAAAACTCTGGAGGACTCCCTTTCCTAAAATATTCTCGTACTCTTACCCACATAGAAAATACTGGGTGGGCTTGCGCTTCTTAAACTACAGGTTGAGGTGCCATCGCAGAAATGGCAGCAGTTACTGCTAGTGCCATAAAACTGGCAACTTCATCAGTGGTAATAGTCATTTGAGGCAATTGGAATTCCACACTCTCATACCTTTTATTTTCCTTTCCTGGATGACCTATCTTCGGTGCAATCTAAAACAAGAACAACTCTATCAAAACGCCTTTCAATTGTTTTCTCATCACAGATGAAAATATGGACGTATGAACACAATAGTCCTAATAACAGGGCTCTACCTCAAGAACGCTTACGGAAGATTGCAGTAAACCCACACAGATCCTAAAGACACTAGAACCTGATGCTCTCATACCATCTGTGACACCCCGCTTAAAATAATAACGGGTGTCCAGCCCTATACTAAAATAATTAGGAATCACAAGTACATCATTCTCAGCATCAACTGACGATAATAAAACTAAACAGGGTTAACTACCAATCATAACAAAAAGAGGGTGCCAAAAAAAAATTAAAAACATTAATGAAACAAACTATGGAACAACTAACCGATAATATAACAACTACTAAGGAGGATAAAGAACACACACATGCTAATATAAAAGAGACCAATATAAGAGTACACTAATGTACAAAATGAAATACCCGAATATGCCGTCGGGTCACAAACAATACAATAAATTGTAACTGAAGTAATAAAAGGGCTATATCTACAACACTTGGGTATAAACCCGATATACAAACTGAATCCTAATCTAGATACATAAAAGATAGGAATCAGCTATAACAAAATACCGCAACAGTTCGCTACTGCTACATCTCCACTAATACACTGGATGGATAACATCAATGGCATCCTTACGGAGGAACACCTAAAATAATACAATATATACATAGAAAGAGAAAATATAGACACGTCAGAGCCCAAGGTATGAAAACATTTTTAGCATGTGCATTAAAATGCATAATAATTATAAATGCATTATAACATGATTAAGGTGGAGTCGCACTCTCCAGAAAATCTAACTCACATTTCAACTAAAGTGCGCAACTAAACGTATTCATATGATCTTCAAATATTTTCCCAACAGTATCCAGGGGAAAAGTAATCTAGCCTACTCCCAATTTATACTCATTGAAATTCCATCTAAATCTTAACCCTCAACTTCTAATATTACCCATCTCAAATATTCGTCAACTTACTTGCACATAAAATGTACATAAACATTCTCTTACTAGAATTTCTCACATTCTAGTTATTGACATAATTGATCTAATAGCATCGAATGCTAAGGACTAAACTTCTCCCGATTCTCAATACTGAATTGTGTTTCGTGCGTGGGATGTCTCGCAAGCGAAATCCAAACAAGGAATCCCCCCGATACACTACTCCTTGACAATATTGATTTTCGAGATGCATTATGCCCTCAATGCACGACGCATATAGCCCAAAATTCTTATATAATATAAATAATTAATTATTCTCAATTCTCAACAGTGCATGGCATTTCATGCGGGGGACGTCTCGCAAAGCGAAAGCCAAACAGGCAACCCCCGATACACTACTCCTTGACACTGTCGATTGTCGAGATGTACTAATATAATAAATATGAGTAGTAAGGACTAACTTCTCCTCACTCCCAACATTGCACTGCATTTCGTGCGTGGAACGTCTCGCAAGCGAAATCCAAACAAGGAACCCCCCGATACATTTCTCCTTTTAGGTCCATTATGCTCTCGATACCCAAAGTAATATATATATAAACTTCATAATCACCTTAATATATTCATCACAATTTAGCCCGAATTTAATCTCCCGAAATGAGATTCAATCAATGTTTTTATATCTCTTTACTATAGAGACAAATATATGATATCCCATAATCATTTACAAATAATATACTTTTCACACAAGTATAATTATAACCATCCCATGTAGCTATAACCCGAGGATGCAGGTTCTCAATGCTATCATCTACCAGGGAATCGCTCACATATCATCTTGGGTACCAACGATCGGAATCTCACACCGCCTTGGTAAAAATCATATCACAACGTACGGGAAGATGTCATAGCTCCTCCCCGAAAGTGAGACGAAACATACCCACCACGTCTCACCCCTAATAAGAATCACACAGCAATAATGGGCGCTATGACCTGGGGACTATACGCTCCCTGCTCCTCAAGCAAGGGGCCTCACCCACATTGCGCAACTTCCCATGATAGCATAAAGGGGCTATGCTTCACACACACACACACACACACATATATATATATATATATATATATATATATATATATATATATATATATATATATAATTCACACAAAATATACATACATCATCACATCATATAAATGTATACCAACACACAAGGTATATATATCACACTATTTACATACTCTTATTTCGCTCTTAGGAGCAAATGAAATAATATCATTATTTATTATATTTTACTCTTGATATACTATTCGTCAGTAACTCACATAACTTCCCCACTTTGTATACACCATACTATTTCTCACTTGAAATTTATACCTTATTTCTATTTGTATGAATCATCTTTCAAATCTGTTCACGTTGAGGATATTCTTTATATCCTTATTCACATCAATAAGCATTTATCATTTATATGAAACATCTCCCAATTCAATTTGTGTTACGGATATTATCTATATCCGTATGCACATCGATCAGCATTCATTATTCTCAATCCATAATATGGTTCAATCAATCGTATGAACCTTTAAAGTTATCCCCTTTGGGATTTAATTCTAAAATCCATTATCACTAAGCGCATTCTAACTCTCTCATATAAATCCATAATTATCTACAAATTGAAATCTCAATAGTAGTGGGCTTCCACTAGTCGGTACGATACGCTCTAATCAGTATTCTCTCGAATTGAATCAATATTACTCCAATAATTTCCCATAAGGGAAACTCCCTAAAAGTCTCCAAACACACTTCTGATAACTCATATAGAGATTTCCAATCGATAATCTCAAAGTAAACGGGACGAAACTCACCCTAAGAAACATCCCCCAAAACTGACCTATTTTCGAATCGATTCGGGCCCAATCCGAATCGATTCGGCCCAGCGAATCGATTCGCCCCTAATGCGAATCGATTCGGTCCAAAGGACCTGAGATTCTGTCTCAGGCCAAATCGATTCGGTCACTCAGACGTGGGCACTTGCAACATTTGAATCGATTCGATAAGGGGCCAAATCGATTCGGCCTATCAGAAGCTACGAAAATGGCTACTTGTCTCAAAAGCCGAAGCCCCCAAAAATCATATATCTCCACTTCTATCCATTTTTCTTCAACGCGAACTTAATATTAACATCAAAACTCATTATATAACTCAACCCAACTAATTTTATACCCTTAAATCCATATATACACCTCAAATGCAAGATTTACCCAAAAATCTAGGTTTTGACATTTTATCCCAAAATTCACAATTTTATCCACAAATCGTGAAATAAATGATACAAAACAATTATTTAGCATGTTTAATGACTTGCCTTAAGGTTGTAGAGTCTGAATCTCCCTCGAAATCGCGTAATGGCCGAAAGTCCCAAGCTTTCCCTCTCTTTCTCTTTTCATTTCTTCTTCTCTCTTTCTTTCTTTCTTCCTTTCTTTCTTTCTCTTTCTTTTTCCTTCTCTCTAAGCATAATTATTTCTCCCGTAGTCTTAATAAGCCTTATCTCCCAAAATACACAACTTTAAATGATAATACACACTTTAAATGACTACGCTACTTTAATTCGAGCCAAATGAACTTAAAATATTTCGGAACCCAAATAAGACCCAAGTACAGTCATTTTGACTATCTCGACCCTTTTGAAATCAACTGCACCTGATATTTCTACAGCATATATAATAACTAATTCTTCTTGATCTGCAAAGTCTAGTATTTTATTAAGGATCTTAATACTTTGTTTATCTTTCTTGTTAGGATAGTCTTTAGCAAAGTGTCCTTCTTTGCCACAAGTCCAATGTAATACCCCTTATTTCTAAGTACTTATTTTTATATTAAATTGTCATGCGAGTTAATTATATAAAATATAGGAAGTTGGAGTAAATATTATTTTAAGTCATTTAAGAGATAATATTTACTGAGTTCAGCATATTTACTGTTAAGTACATGTAAATAGTATCGTATCATGTTTTATGGCGTCGTTGTGCCTAAAGCGCCAGTTATGATTTAAAATGATGTTGGAACGTTAAATAATTTATGTTGTCTCGGATGCCAATTTAGAGGTCGCAGTTAGTTCGAAAATAGTCGAAATAGTCAAAATAAGTACCATGTTGTATTTTTGGGTTCCTGGTACTTTTGACCAGTTATGACTTAATTATGTTGTTATGAGTCATTTTAATTGTGTAGTAACATTTAAAGATGAAATTTAATGATAAAGGGGCATTTAAGTCTTCCAACAACATTTATTCTCATTTATATGTCTTAAACTTAGAAAGAGAGAGAAAGAAAGAGAGATTGGGAGAAAAGGAGAGAAAATGAAGAGAATTGAAGAATTGAGCTTGGGATTTGTTGCTACCGAAAGATAATCCGAGATTACAACCTTAAGGAAAGTTTCTAACATGCAAATCTATGATTTATTATGGATAAATTGTATTGATAATTGTGTATTTCAATTTTTTTTTTGAACAAATTGGGTTTTGAGAAATTTGATGTTTAGACCCTTAAATATGTTATTAGATTTTATTTAAGTGCGTTTTATTAAATGTTGTTGCTTTAGAAATGATCTGGTGTTAGTATGAGTTGGTTTGGTTGGGATTTGAGGTTAGAAGCATAAGTTTTGGGTAAATTACGGTTAATAATCCATAGCCCCCAACTTGGCAAATCTGCTAGGGCGAATCGATTCGCCCTCCCTAGCGAATTGATTCGCTAAAAAGGGTGGCTACAGGTCTGGGGACTCGAATTGATTCGGGTTAAGGCCGAATCTATTTGGCTTGAGACAGGAAGTCTGGTATTCTCAGCCGAATCGATTCTCTTTTAAAGGTGAATCGATTCGAAAATCCTACTATTTTAGGATATTTTTCTAACTTAGTTATTAGCCATTTTCTTTTAGGTTTAAGGCCTAGGAACCTTCTATTATGAAGTAATATATAGTACTAGAGTCTTGTATTAGGAATATGAATACCCTATATTAGAAGGGGGTAATCGGGCTTACTTCGGGGGCTATATACAGGATGTTAAGGCCGTTTCTTTATTTAATAAACTAGCCTAGGACTAGGGGAAAGTAGGTTTACCTAGTTTCAGAATTTTAGAGATAGGTATGAGGTAATATTATACTTAGTGGCTTATAGGGTTATCGTTAATTTATGGAGACTAATATGCAGATAATTGAATGTTGTCTTATACGTTGTTAAACACATATGGCCCGGATATAATGTAATGTACATTTTAAATTGGCATATCTTGTGAATATTTATTTGCATATACATACCTCTCTAAATGCTATCATAAGGGAAGTTACATGAATGAGGTGAAGTCCCCTGGCTATTGAATGCAGGGTTAATATAGTCCTCGTCCATTGGACCGGTTGTTATATTATGATGCAATTTTATTCGAAGTGAGTTAATTCTGGGTATGGTTATGACTCACTGTCAAAGGTATATGGACGCATCCAGTGGGGTGACTCCCGGAAGGATGGTCTTAGAATCGTTATATATTGTGATTATAACTATTCTCACGAAAGTGGTATTTTATAAATGGCTAAAGCACTTCAAAAATCAACTAATTTCGATTAAGTTTCCTACTGCGGAATGGACTTGTGAAATTATATTGTTCAAAACTGAAATGTAAGCTTAATAAGTGGGAATTTAGTTATTTCTCTTACAATATTGAATAGTTATCATTATAACTGACATTGCGCTAATTTGTGTACTTAGATGAGAGGTGATGATTATTCTTATTGTGAAGGGAGAATTAATTTTGTTTATGATGTTAGATATTCATAACCCCGTTTATATCTCTTTATTTTGTATGGATCTCTTTTATGCCTAGGTGCTCCGCCACAAGGGCGCCCGTGTTAATCTTTCCTTCTAAGTGTCCAGGAGCTATAATAGTTTTTCCTATGTTGTAGGATATTTGTTATAGACGCCTCTATCTTTTGTGTACTCTAGTATTGATCAGTCGAAACATTCGGGTGTGTTGCCCAAGTTTTGTACTTGTTTATATATTGTGATATTTATTTTAATACTCGATGTAACCGCTTGTATTAGTCTGTTAACCAATAGCTTTTTCGGTTATTATGTTGTGTATAATAGTATCTATTATCTGTCTTCATATCCACCTTCTTTAAAAATTGGATTGTCTAAATGGTTCACATTCAACTTACAAAATAATTTGACATCCGTTTTCTAAAATAATTGGTGGTTATATCGTATTATTATTTCCACAACGAAGATGCTAAGAATGGACCATCTATGATTCCTATATATATTGGATTATCGGGCTTTCCACCTCTTATTTTAATAAGAGGGGTGTCACAGATGGTTTCAGAGCATCGGGTTCTAGAGGATTTAGGATCTATGCAGACTTATCACGATCTACCGTAGCGTTTTTTACTATAGAGACCTATTGTTAGGACTGTTTTGTTGGTATATACTTGCGATCTTCTACAAAGATAAATTGTTTTAAATTGTATTCTGATTTGTTGCTTCTACATCTCAGACGCCACCTAGAAGAGGTTGGCCAGCTAAGAGAAATCGAGTTGTAGAAGATAATGTAGTACCCCCACCATAGAAAGGAACGATTAATGCCGCGGAGGTGGTTAACATCGTCGCCCAGGCAGTCAGTGTTGCAATGACTGTTATGGCCCAACAGTTTCCTCAAGCCCAACAATCGATAGTACCAGAGGTGCACGACCCTGTGGGACCTTCCCCGTAGGAAAGAGTTAGAGAAAGGGTCACCCCCCATAATTTTAGGGTGGTTCTGATGTGATAGTAGTAAGCCATGGGAAGAAAGATATGCATCATCATCTCCGAATGGTAGACTGTAGTGGGGAACGAAAGCAAATCCTTGCCACTTTCAAACTAGTAGGAACAACTTTACGCTGGTGGGAATCGATGACCACACCGAAGTAGTGGGATAATATGTATATATCAAATTTTTGGGTTTTATTTGACTAGAAGTATTTTCCTCCCACCGTCCAACAGGAGACGAGGAGGAAACTCCAGGATGTGGTATAAGGGGAACGTTCAGTCACGGAGTATGAGGAGGAATTTACTCGTCTGGCGAGTTTTGTGCCGGATGATGTAATTTCGAAGGAAAGGAGAATATCAAAGTTTATTGGGGTTTGCATTGGAGGATATGTCAACACTTATTGGGAAATCCCGCGTTGCAAACATTTGGTGACGTGATGAATGCATCATTACTTCATTGCCAGGATCATCGTCTTTATATGCAAGGGAGTAAGAAGATTTTAGTTTCTAGTCAAGCTAATAAGCAGGGAGGTAATGATGCCGTGGGAGCACTACCCTCATCATAACCATCGGGAAGTAAACAAAAAGAGAAGGACACCCAGTAGGGGGATTCATCCAAGAGAAAGCATTTTGGGGGTTTTAATTCCGGAGGAGGTGGTTTTAGGCATGGTCAAGGTTCCCAACAGTAGCAACAGCGTATGGGCCAGCAAGGCCAAACAAGTCGAGGTAATAATGGGGGTCGAGGCCATCCGGGTCAAGGCATGGGGCAGTTTCAAAATAATAATCAGGGTCATTATTCAGAGAATATGGTGGGCCGCTGCTTCCAATGTGGTGAACAGGGGACTTTAAGAAAGCCTGTCCGCAGTTGATTGGGGTACAATTTCCTAGGGTTCCTCAGCATTAGTAGGTGCATCTACCTCCACCAGTGACTATTCCAGCCGTCCCTCTATAACAGGGGCAACTACAGTATGGGCATGTTTATCATATTCAGGATGCTTTACTTCCCCTAGCCCTGCCCGCGTCGCCAACTATAGAGGGTAAGTTTTCCATTCACGGGTATATGGGTTATGTGTTATTTGATATGGGCGCAACGCACTCATTCATTGCTAGACATTTTGCTCAATCGACGGGGTTGATTAAGTTTGCGAAGAGTACCTTTACTAGTGTCGAATCTTCTATGGGTAATGGTCCGCTTATATTCTTTGTTTGTAAAGGAGTAGGAATAGACCTTCGTAATTTACGTTTTGAGGCCGATTTACTCGTCCTTGATATGGTCGGGTACGATGTTATTTTGGGTATGGATTGGTTAGTGAAATACCGTGCTATGGTAAATTGTTATGGGAGGATTATAGTCTTTTCCATTCTGGGGCAAGAAATGTTTATTGTGGCTATGCCTCTTTCATAGGGAGGTTCAAGCACATATTTATATTGTATTGCAGAGGAGACTTCACATGATAGATTGGTTTCTTTAGATTCGATTCCCGTAGTTAGAGACTTTGAGGATGTTTTTTGGGAGATTCCGAGTTTACCTCCAAATCGTGAGATTGAGTTTGTGATTGATTTAGCACCGGAACTCGGTCGATTGCTAAAGCTCCATACCTTATGGCTCCTGTGGAATTAAAGGAGTTAAGGGATCAAATTCAATAATTATTATAGCAAGGGTTTATTTGGCGTAGCACATCACCATGGGGTGCTCCTGTGTTGTTTATGTAGAAGAGAGATGGTTCCCTTCGGTTATGTGTTGATTACAGGGAATTAAATAAGGTTACCATCAGGAATAAATACCCGTTAACTCGAATCGATGATTCGTTTGATCAATTAAGGGGAGTATCGTACTTCTCTAAGATAGATTTGAGGACTAGGTATCATCAACTATGGATCCGAGACCCACACCTGTCAAAAACTGCATTCTTGACTAGATATGGGCTAACCAATGCTCCTGCAATATTTATGGACCTTTTGAATAGGGTGTTTCGGGACTTCCCGGACCAGTTTGTCATAGTGTTTATTGATGACATCCTAGTCTATTCTCAGACTGAAGTCGATCATGCTAAACATTTACGTTTGGTCTTGTAAATGCTACGGGATCATCAATTGCATGCTAAGTTTGATAAGTGTGGTTTCTGGTTACATAAAGTGCAGTTTTTGGGTCACATTGTGACAGATGAGGGAATTTAGGTAGATCCTAGTAAAGTTGTCGCGGCTAGGGAATGGGGCAAACTACTTACGCCCATAGAGATCCGTAGTTTTTTGGGTTTGGATAGCTATTACTGTCATTTTATTAAGTGCTTTTCTGAGATTGCTAGCCCTTTGATAAACTTGACTCGAAAGGGAGTGAAATTAGTTTGGGATGATTCCTATCAACTATCGTTTGATGAGATGAAAGATAAGTTGACTTCTGCTCCAGTACTCGCGTTAACAGGGCCGAGGGTGGACTACTCAGTTCCAATCTGGCTTTTTTTAAATTTCTTAGATTCACTAATACATCCCCATTGGATTGGAGCAATGTCTCTTTCGTCTTTAATTGGAGGAATCTATTTGAAAGTTTCTTCATTTAACTTTTCTTGAGTTATATGTCATCTTTTAGATATGATATAGTCTTTCATAAAATTGATTCTTTCACCAAGGGAGTTATTCTTAACTCCATCTACTCCTGGACAATTCCTATATTCATTACTTAGGATTTGTCCTATGGCTGGTATCTTTCTAAAATATTCATTTTTAAGGTCTCTCCAAATTCTTTAATTTATTAATTTAGTTGTTCATAATTATTGCCATATTCATTTATCCTATATAATTTGCAAATGCTAAGGAGTGCTAACTTAGTTTTAGCCAAGTTTTGTTCATTGATTTGAGATAAATGTCCAGCTCTAATGAATTATGAAGTGAATAATTGAATATATTCATCAATTGATCTTTCTTCTAGGTTTTATTTTATTTTCCCAATCTTATCTAAGGAATCTTCATCTGTAGATTTTCTTAAACTATCTCAAAATCTTTTTCAATACCTATAATGGATTGCTCAGCATATTTTTTACATGAACTTGCATCCCATTGTTCCTTATATGGAAAACACATATTCATTTGATTACGCCATTCATCTAAGGATTTCTTCCCATCTTGGACATTTTCTAGATCAAGATATACCCCAACTAGGTTTATTTCTTGACTTTCCATAGTCTTCACATGAGTAAAACTCTTGTCATTAGTTGGAAAGTCTTTTATATAATCAGGTTTGGTCTTTACTAAAGCGCTTGAGTATATAAGAATATTTATTCCTATTGGTTTACTAAAATGTCTAGGATCATCTTCTAGCCTACTACTAGTTCCTATCTCTTGTTTATTATAACCTACTTGTGTAGTTGGCATTAATCTTTCTTCTCCTTTTTCCATCAGTCTTAGGTTTCTAAGAAGTTCTTTAGTATTCTTAAATTCTTTTAATTTTAATATAAGGTCTTGTGCTATCATGTTAAATCTATCTCTTTCTTGCATACTAACATAATAACTTCTATTAATGTGTTCTTTAAATGTCTTCACGTCCAATTCTGAGGGATTATGTCCAAAGTTTTGGATTCTAGCTTTTTCTCTAACTAAGTCCTTTTGTTCAAATGATCTTCTAGGTCTAATTATTGGGGATTTTCTTAGTAAACTAGAGTTAGTCATACTACTACATTCTCCTTCTGAAGGATCATTAATTATGGCTTCTCCATATTCCTAAATCTAAATTCTTCAGCCTGGATAGTTTTATTAATAATCTTAGGAGGGCCAAACTGGAGAGTGACATTTCTAATGACATCGTCTTGACTAATAAACAAATGTTTATTATGTAGAATCTTAGTTTCTTGAAATTCTGGCAATTTCCAGAGAGTCTTAGATTTTTCTTTCATAGGTCTAGTATTCCTAATACTGTAAGTATGATTGTAGTATGAATTATTGGTTCTAACTAATATTTCTTCATTAGGTCTACCACTAGGAATTCCCGATTGCATTCCTTCACAGGGGATTTGGGATAATTTCACATAGCTTTGGAATGCTATGTTTATATTAGCATCTGCGATAATATAGTCTTCATAGCCACTAGCATATAAGATTAACATAAAATGTTTGGTTCCGTCTACGGTTACTGTTAATGCTGAAATGACACTAAAGTATCTTATATTATCTGACATTTCTAATTGGGCTATCCCACTAAGGATTTTCTCAAAATCCTTCCATCTTTTATCTATTAAACAACGTAATATGTTCATATTATTTTCAGGTCTATGTAATCCTTGGATTCTTTCTTGAAAGAGCCCAGAGGTTAGGAACTGAAACTGCCTATTAGTTCCTCCTGATCTAAGTCATTCTGAGTCAAAAACTTATATCTCGGTGAAAGACTTATCTAACACATGATTTCTACAATGATAAGTCATGCTATAATTATGAGTCTTGGGAGTGGCTCTTCTTTTAACAAGTCTATGTATCTAACTATTGGAAGTTGTCCATTATGTATGGAATCTTCAATAATTTTCCAGTTAACTTCACCCCATTCTTTCCATTGGAGAGGATTGGTGAAATTTCTCTCCTTCCACCATTTTCTAACATTAGAGGATGAATCTTTAAGTCTTTGGAGCATAAAATTTCTATGTCCAATATTTTGGATAGGGCTAACTATCTTTTTAGTTTTATCTAATCCATCATTTATGATTCTTCTTGTTATGGTCTTTATTTCCTTAGTTTCTATATAAGGAGTTTCTCTAAATTTATAGGTTTTTATCTATTTCTGTTCAAGTCCTTTTTCAATTGTTTCTAAAGATTCTAAATAATCTTTTTATCTCTTTACCTAGCTAAGGATTTCTTCTTTAAAGGTCTTATTCTCATTTCTTGCATTATTGTTAATATCTTCATTATGTTTAGCAAGAGTATTAATAAGAGAATTAGAAACCTTATTAATATAGTATTTTACCTTATCATCTTTTTCTTATTGTTGCACGTATTTTTATGCCATTCCAGCTTCCATGGTTTCTACAGTTATTTCTATTTTATCTAAACGTGTTAAAATAAATGGAAAGTCTAATTCTGCTTGGGAAGTTTATTATAAATTACCTTAATTCCCTGTATAATTTCTTTATATTTTTCTTTTTCTTGTGCCATATTAGTCTATGTTCACTAACAATATGATTCATTTTGAATAGGTTATGGCTTTCCATATTGTTAAGATAATTTGCTAAATTTTGTTGGAATTTAACAAAGTCTGTATAGAAGGTGGTTAATCCTTATGTCTTAGCCTTTAATTCTAATTGTAAGTCTTTAACAAAGCTACAATTATAGTCTTGAGTAGTTTCTATTGATGTCGAGATTAAATTTAATCTCTCAAGTATAATTCTTTATGTTTTAGCAACATTGGCAGTCTCATTTTCATTTATCTTTTTTAGAATTCTTTGATAAAAATGTGCTAAGGTCAGAATGGAGAGGTCCCTAGGTACTTCCTTCCAGTCTGATCTAACTATTTACATTAGATAGATATAATATAGGAATACATTTAGCTTATTCTTCGGTGAGTTTAATTAGCTCACTTTCTTGATTTTTTGTCAAAGTCTTAATTTCTAAAATGTCTTAGTTAAAGACTTTTATATGATTAATCTTAATATTTATTTCCTGTAGAACTTGTACTAGGTCTATTGGGATTTGGCTATCTATTACTTGTATTCTTTTAGAGATATTTTTTTATTTTTGTTATTAGGGTTTGAGTGTC
Organism: Sambucus nigra; assembly: GCA_949130495.1. Taxonomy (NCBI): domain Eukaryota; kingdom Viridiplantae; phylum Streptophyta; class Magnoliopsida; order Dipsacales; family Adoxaceae; genus Sambucus; species Sambucus nigra. The sequence continues at coordinate 210,923,366 of OX422217.1, forward strand.
TTTAATTAATTGACTTAAAATTAGGAGTATACACTTACTTTTGTTTATTATGTTATTGATAGCACTGGCAGTGACTTGTCTACTAACTACGTGTTTAGATGGGATGTGTTTAGTGCGTGAATAGTCATCTATGTGTGAGGTTAAGCAACCTTCTGGGCCAAAATCAATTATTTGTATAGGTTGGTAATCTGGATTAGTCCCAAAAATATCATTGTAAATGCGAGGGATAAATTCCAAGGGCATTAAAGTCCTTTCACTATAAGTTGAAAAAGGAGTGTATTAGCTTTGATACCACAATTGGATTGGGTCGAAATTTGGCGGGATTCTAAATTTCTTAAAGGTTTGACACCAATTTTGGTTTTAAAATATAAATCTTTTATAGTTATAGTCTCGTAAAGGGATATTACTATAAGACAAGAGGGGACCACTAAAGAAAATAACAAAATTGTGTTTGGTACCACGAGGGGAACACCTTTGGGAAAAGGACAAAGTCCACGCCAAGTGCGCACGGTTTCGTCCGTACCAGAGATTATCCCTATATATATAATCTAGTGTGCTGTTTTCTTGTGTTTGTAGTTTGTACATTAGAGTTTTGCATGCGGTTACTTAGATTATGTAGTTTATGTATATTAGAGTTTTGTGTGCAGTTACATAGATTATGTAGTGTGTGTATATATATATATATATATATATATATATATATATATATATATATATATATATATATATATATATATATATATAAACACACACACATATACACATATACAAAGTATTATAATGTATCTACATTTATGAAAAACTATTCACGAGTAGTGTAATGAGTTACAATTACACCTTGCATTACCCCAAATGCATTGACATACCCTACAAATATTATACTTTGTCATTACTAACATAAAAGTTGCAACATTTTAATGTTGTCTTAACTCATTTGGGAGATGACTCTTGAGGTCTTACTCAGACTCAAATCGTTATTTTTGGAAATAAAAGTAAAAAAGATAAAGTATTATACAGACTAATAAAAATGATACACTTATAATAATAATAATAATAATAATAATAATAATAATAATAATAATAATAATAATAATAATAATAATAATAATAATAATACATAGATGCATCTATAATACTTCAAATAATAATAATAACAGATATAATAAAATCATATGTGTGCGTGTGTGTGTATCAAGGTTCTAAAAAATGCGGAGCGTGACCTAGGCGTCCAGGCCAACCCTTAAGCCTTAAAAGCCTAGGCAGGCCGTAAAAAGGCTTGAAAAGGCGTTTCGGCCCTTTTTAATATATTTTAACATTTTTAACTATAGCAAGTCTGTTAAAAATACAAAAATGGTACATACATTAGAATATGTCTGAATATATGCAAACTAAAATACTATTTTTTTAAATACTAAGAGAAACAAAAAGAAAAAGAAAAACTCGCATTTTTTTTGCGAGGGGCAGAAAGGTTTGGGATTCCATTTATCTTTTGACTGTTGTGAATGAGATATTGGTCCCTTTAAAAAAAAGTTAGTTAAAAGGCGATATCGTTTCACTAAATAATTTCTGTTTTTAAAAAAAGTGCGCCTTAAGCTTTTTACCAAGAATAAGGCATAAAAAGCTTAAGGCGAGGCATTTCTCCCAAGCCTTACCCCCTAACCCTCCGCTACCCCCCCCCCCCCCCCCAATTTAAAAAGAAAGAACATCCTTACCCACCCCTTTTTTAAAACAAAAAAACAAAACCCCTCACCCACCCCTTGCCCGTGCCCCCCCCCCCCCCCCCCCATTTAAAAAAAGGAAAAAATAATAACTATTAGCACGTTATTTCATGCATGCCCATGCATGCATGAAATATATGCCTGTTATGTAGCATAAAAACCATAAAATATCATACATATATTTTTAACATAACATTCATATCTTTTATATATATATATATATATGCACAAACCGCATTAGAGGTTAGGGAAGACTAAGGACATGGTTTTGGGATGGGGGTTGATTGGTAATCGATTGCTTCGGGCCACAAAATCTGACTTTAGTGCTTTTGACCACAATGTTTGCTGCACTTGACTTGAATTATGCCTTTTGAAACTCAAACTGTGTATTAACCTACAAGATAAATAATCACACATAAAGGGACAATATTAACAAGGATTAACAATTAAAATGAGTCTATTTGTGATATAATTTTAACACTTTTTGGTGCTTTTCAGACCAACCCAACCCAAACCTTGTTAGTCTTCAATCAAAGATAGAAATAAAGAAAAGCAAGAAACATAAGAAACAAAAAGTGTGCCACTTTTACGGGTACATGCAATTGTACTTAGCATGTGCAACAAGCTGTTAAATTTCTAGGTTGCCCTAGAGGATGAATGTTGTCTTGTTAGGGTTTGCAGTGAAAATACCCAAAAAATTAAAACATTTTACTTGAAAACCATTTTTGAAAGGGCGGTTAATCTTATCATAGATATGAAAATAACACACAAATCATAATTTAAGGATTAAGAACAATGAACTATGAGGTATATGAAAAGATAAACCTACTTAATACCGAAGGCAAATTCTTCCTAGAGTTCAACATCTATAGTGTGAATTAATCAAACAGTTTCAAGTATCATAAGACTAGTTCTTAGATTACCTTTTAGAATCAATGCCTCAACTTCAATTATCACTAGATATAGCTCTATGAAACCAGCTCAGGGAATTTGAGTAAGTATATTTCTCTTATATGTGAGGTGGTAATTTGGGTAAGTATATCTCTCTTATATGTGAGGTGATGAGTAAATATAAATAAGGATAAACATATCACATACATATAAGAAAGAAAATATACATGAAACAATTTGATCCGATAAAAGTATTGCAAACCATAATAACAATAATGTCGAGTTATTCATCGTGTAGACTTTTCCTTTGCTCGAAGACTTCACGAAGATAAAAATATGGAATAATGTAAGAGACGAGGGAATGAGATGGGTAAGATGGATGATACAATGATTTTTGGGCACATGAAAATAGTGGACTATAATTTGAACTACTACAATCTTCATTTCACAAAATTTGATCGCATACTTTTCTTTTTATTTTTTCTTTTTCTCCTTATTTTATCTCTATTTTCTTATGATGGATTTTCTAGTTGAAACACCAATGAATAGATTATATATTATTTCACACCCCTATTTTTATCAAAAACAAGGGTAATAATGGACATGATATATGGATAATGTGGGGAGATATGCAAATAGATGGGTAAGGGTAATAATGTTAAAAATTATACTTTTATGGAGAAATGAGTTAAGGTTTAGTGCTCGGGACAATTTCAAGACACGTGTTTTTTACAACACGAAAGTGATGAAATTCTCAATTGTTAAGCCAAATGAAAAAGTAGTGATATCATACAACGACTTTGGTGAAGTACCCAAAGGAAGTTAAAGAAACTTGTGACTCAAAGAATGTATACAATTCTCAAAATGGTGAAAAGCTCCAATCTCAGGGGTCTAAATCTAAACAAGTGATCCGTAAGGTTCACTTGAGAATTTTCACACTCTTCACTTTTAGACTGTCATGACATGATAATTATGCAAATAATGTTGACTTTAGGAATTCGTAGTGAAATATGCATTATGAAGTCTTACTTAAGGTTTTAAGTTTAGAGATCAACATCACATTCGATTTAGAGTATTATAGACATAAATAATGGATGAAAGATAAATCATATCAAGAGAGAGATAAAATTGAATAAAAAGTGAAAATTATATCTTGTTTTTGACAATATGTTTTTAAAATAGGTCCGATTTTGATAAAAGACCCCAGCCTAAATAAAAAATAACAACATTGTCCTCGATGTTTAAAATCATATTTTTAATTTTAAAGAATAAGGTAGGAAGGATTTTACCAAAATTAACCGATAATGAAGTTGCATCACAAGATGGATCGAATATTAAACCTGAAAAACAATTGTGGCACAAAATCTATATAAGTCGATAAAGAATAGGGGAGAGGGTAGAACACTACTCCGAAACATGGTAAGACTCATACTTAGAAATAAGAAACAATGGGTTGCCTCCTGACAACACTAAGTTTAACGTCTTCAGCCAGACGAATAGGTACTCACCCGTAAAGATAGAAACTATGAAAACTCAGGGTAACATAAGGTGTGGGTAAAGTGAGTCACCCCAAAACAAGACTAAAAAGTTATCCTTGTTGGATGAAGGCTACACTTGCCAATGAACTTGTATGGAAAAGTTATTTACCCCATGCAAAGCATCAATGGACCAAGAGTGGGTGGGAAGGTGGAAGGGTGTGGAAAAATGGGTGTGATAGTGCTAAAAACATTACGAGACCGTTATATAATTGAGCGATGATAGTGGTCATATCATAATTCAACGATAAACTGACGATAGTAAAAAAAACCACAACTAATGGGTGCACAAGTAAAAACAAGTTTGGCGTCACATAAGTGGAGTGTATCACTACAAATACTCCCATTAATAATGGGATGGATGAAGAATTCATGAGATTGATCGTGGAATTCAATGATGGGTGGTGGGTGTAAGTAAGGGCCTAAGAAGATAGTTGAAGATGGGAGATGTATGGTAATAAGGTCAAAACATGGCGATTATTGGGGTACGAAAATGGGTGGGTCGGGTAGGATAATGGGTATGGAAATATGATCTAACTCGATAGTAGTAAATATAAACTCATCTTGAGGGTAGAATGATCCTCAAGGTACTCTTAAATAAGGAGTGTAGTATCAAGTGAAGGTGAGATCAACAGAGCCACCAATGTGTCATCATCCATGGTGGTGGGAATATCACATGAGGCATTAAGATTGAGATATAGGGCACCGTTACAAAGTTTGAATCAAGGCGAGTTAAAAAAATTTGTAATGGAACAGTGTTAAAAGAGGTAAGAATCCTCTATGATTCAATCTCAGTGCATTTGGTGGCACTCGTAGCTGGGGCTAGCCTATAAAGAAGAGGTTCTTCAAGGACACATATAGTGGGATCAATAGGTATAAACTCGAGCATATTTTTGGATATGAAGGGAATGGAATCGCCAAATGTGGGTTGTTTTGGATTAGGTAAGGAAAGGATAATCTTGGCGTTAGGTTCGTTTGTATTATTATAACATGGATCAGTATCAATTTTTATAGTAAGCTAATACTCAAAATCCGTGTTACAAGACGACTCATCATCCTTCCACATGGGTCCAATAATGGGTTAACTTGAGGGGAAATATGACTCTCTTGCACACTCAAATCCTTTTAAGAATTGATCAAGCCATTGAAGGGCTTGACTTTAATGTTGATTATTTTTCTCTTTCTCAAGGATAAACTTTTTCAAAAGGTTTTCAAGAGATAATGTGGATAATATTGGGGAAGTTATGGGTGGTTGTGCATTGGTGTAAGGTTGAGGTGGACACAACTGTCTTTTACAATGACAAAATTAGGAATACTCAGAGGAACTATGGGGAATGGGGTCAAGTTCATCATAAACAAGAGAAGGGCCTCCTTGAGAGACAACATGTTGATAATCATTGGGCACATAGTGAGGGGACTGATCGGGATGTGGTGCACTAGATTTCCATGACGATTGTTAGGAATCCGTAATATGGGGTTGGGATACATATTGCACGGGAGGGTGATAGAACCACAGCGAATAATTTTGTTACTAACACCACTCAATATTGGATATGTCAAGATAATATGAAAAAGTTGTTTTTGAAATAGTGTTTTATGGATACACTTATTCATTAGTTGTTTACTATGAATAAGGAGGGTAAGGGCAGTCATGGGACAAGTGATTCACTTGATAGAAATAGGTTCACAAAAAATATGGGAAATAGACAAAGTGGTCCCATAAAAAGATGTTGTTTGACCATGATGGGATGGACATTGGAGAAAAAGGATTCTCTAAAAAATATTTTTGGTATTTTAAAGATTTTCATTAGAAATAAAATCCTTGTGGGTTTTGAGTTTTAAAAAGAAGGAAAATATATTTGGGATTTTTTATTATAAGAAAAAGAATGGAAATCTTTTTGGATATTTGAAAAGCGATGTACATGGGCTTTCATTGTTTAATCAAATAGGAACGGAGAACACAAAACAGACTACCAAAGGATTTGAATTCGATACGCACAAGCAAAGGATAAATCCTAACTAGCATGTAGCCAATTAGTATCTTTAATTAAATGATTGGGTAGTCAAATTTTAATTAATCCACGGGTAATAAAAACACAGAGTTTTATACGTTGCCTTTGAAAAAGGTGTGTCCTTGATTACTTCACAAGATAATTAGAGGCTTTCCATAGAGATTATCCATGTAGCTACTATGATGAATGGTGAGATGATACAACATTGGGGACAGTACAAACATGTTTTACTGGGAGGCCTCACGTAGAACCCAGTTTCCCTAGACACTAACATGCCTCAAAGCGAACTGATCGAGGATTTTTCGAGTGGATAGGACTAAACGGTTTGTCCTACAGGCTAAATGTTTTAGAAAGGGCATCCTATGGTTCTAACTAGTTGATTGATTTTAAATTTTTATGATAGCTAGGCTTGCACAATGTGGATAAGTGATTGAGTCGGGTGATGAAGTCCCTTCTTATTTCAATGACTGGGTTTAGGCTTAAGTCTAATTAATTCATCAAACCATTTAAAGTAACACTATGAATAAATAACGTCACATAGGATCAAGTACTCAAATAATAAATTGTAACAACCCCCATTTTCTCCTGTAAAGGCTGGCCAGGCACGATACGCCGAAGATGAGACTTGCCGATCAATTAATATCATTCTCAGCACAACATAATATAAATATTGTTATTTTAAAAAGGCCGATACTTTAATCTCTATGAATATCTCACTAGCAATAATTAAATGCAACCAACACCAACTAAATAATAAATTCAATAGCAAGTAAAAATCACAACTCCGGCATAATGTAAATAAATAAATAAATAAATCTCGGACTTATGCCGTTACAAATATTTCCAAATAAAATAACTATGATTGGAAAATCACCTAAACTCGAGTCAATAAATACAAAAAACTACTAAGCACCGAGAGATCGTAAGGCTGGTGCAATAACAGTCATGTTATCCCTGTCTAGAAATAGCCTGGGGGGAAAATAATTAAATTTGGGTCAGACCCCAAGGTGTGCAATAAATAACTTATTTAACTTATGTTTGAATATCACAGTCGATGCAAAAAAAATATTCCCCCATTGTCACTCAGATGCGTTTAAAACGTCACCCCTCATCTAAGTGCGATATGTTCCGCATCCCAAAAGTCCCCAAATAATAATTACATCTATGTGTTAATTTAATACCAATAGTTAAATGATTTAAGCGTACTGGATATATTTAATTATAAGTTCCTATAATATTCTAGTTTCATAATTTTCACATAAATGGCATAAACATCTACTATGCATTAAGGAATCACCATAGTAATTAATGTCTACATTCTTAGACATTTCAGTTTATTTCGTATAAAGTCTAGGTAATTATATATATGGCCTTAATATATATAGGACCAGTGGCGGATCCAGGATTTTGTGTGAACTGGGGCGAAAGTTGCAACAGTTGCCGGGGGTTTGGGGGCGGGAGCCCCCGAGGTGATTTTTTTTTTTGGGGGGGTCGATTTTTTTCGAGCATTTTTTGGGTTGTTTTTACTTTTTTGGGCATTATATTCATTTTCAACACTGATTGAAGTGGGAGATGATTGAACCTCAGCTTCAGATACGGTTGGTGCATTGTCTTCTCTTTTTCGTTTAAAAAATTTCTCTATTGATTCCCAATATTTACAAATTTAATTTAATTTCACATATAAATTTAATTTCATATAAATTTATATAAATTTACACAAAAATAAATAAACAGACACATATAAACAATACACAAAATAAATTTATAAATTCACATTATAAATTTAATTTCATTTCAGTATAAATAATTTTAGTATAATTTCAATAGTATAAATATAATTTCACATATAAACAGACACATATAAACAAATATACACAAAATAAATAAATGATGAAATAGGGTTTCAACACACATAGATGCAGAATTTTTATGGAGAGCAGGGCAGCGGGTGGAAAGCAGCAAGGCAGCGAGTGGAGAGTAGCAGGGCGGTGGTGGAGAGAGCGGCGGGTGGAGGGAAACGAGCGGAGAGAGCGGCGGACTCTTTAGAAAGTAGGGTTTTTCTGTTACTTTGGTACGAGAGGAGAGAGAGCACCATTTTAAGTTATGTTTTTTTTTGTTTATTACAGATTTTTCCCTGAACTTTTAATATAATTACAAGTCACCTCCAGGTTTAATTTTTTTTTGAAAAATGAACTGGGGCGGCCGCCCCGCTTCGGCCCGGGCTGGATCCGCCCCTGTATAGGACACAAAAGGGCATCTAGCGTTGGTGTATAATTCGTGCTACATCGACGAATCCGATGGAATCCTATATCCTAAGCGGTCATAACAAAACACATACAAGTTGGGGGCGGTCCCTACACAGGACACTTGCACACGGCCCATACCCAGAGGTGATACAGGAACGGTCAGTGCCAACAACTACCTCTCGTGGGTGGAGCCTCCACGTAGTACCTATATGGCCTACACATAATCAAGTCAACCTGTGACGGTGTGTTGTACACGGCCCGAACGCGCGAACCCCCGAGCCGTTAGGACGATCCATTGGTATGTCCACACAAATACATAATAGTACATATTATTTTTCCACAAATACATAATAGTACATATTATTTTCCCATATATTATGTATAGGTAATTACTCCATAATTTCCATAAAAGGCTAACCAAAGTCCATAGCATTTTTTTCATTTATTAATAATTTATCTTCTAATAAATTATAAATTCCATTCCATTAGAGAATTACTTAACCAACTAGTAATTTGTAATTTCGGGTTTAATGTGGGAACATTCGTATTTTTAATTAAATTCTTCATTTTCCCAAACTCGGTTCCACTCATTCACTTGGACTCCTAAAAATTCTCACAACCAAAATTCCAGGCCCAATACCCTCATTAATATTAATATTTGTCATTTAATATTATTGTCCATAAAACTTCCATTAAAATTTCCTTTAATTAAATTCCTCTTTTAACTCATACACTATAAACAAACCTCCCATTTTTATTTTTATACAGTAGCCCCAATCCCACATTTTAGAAAAAATACCCAAATTTCGGCCCAAACAAAAAAAGGAACGAAATACCAAAAACACACACACGTCGCTCTAACGAGGTAGTGGATCGTTTGCACGACATGATATGTCATTAGAACGACATGTGTCATCATTTGAATGACTCCTCATCTCCTAACTCACGCTAATTCTCCCAAACTCTTCTTCCCAGATCCAAATCTCTTTTAACCCATAAACTTTTAATCCCAGGAAAAACCTTATACACGTTCTCTCTTATACCAAACTAGACTTTAAGATATCTAAACAAACCAGAAATGTTATATGTTCTAATCCAAAATTGAACCCATAGATGATATACTAAAACCCCAAATGATAGCAGTATCGCTTAAGGGCCTAGTGTTGAATCATTCTGCAAATTTCAGTCATGTCTTACTCAAAATAAGGGTCATTTGTGATGAAATTCATATTACAAATTCAGTTTAATATATTAATAGTAATTTACTCTAAATTAATTATCCAAATAGCCCAATTAAATATCAAAACCTAAAGGGAATCTATCACTAAATTCAGATTTACGATACCTAATTTTCGGGAAAATTTCTACATAATGATCAATCCACTACATGTGTTGTTAATCATCAAATCAGTCAATTTAAACTCAATTACCAAAAATTTAAGGGGGTCATTAGAAGCATCAAGTAATAAATTGGAAACATAAATTAAATAAGAAAATTCTTGCCTTAAAGATCTGTAGCAGAATGTCCCTTTGAAACCCCTTTGTTCTTCCTCTTTCTTCCCTTTTTGGTATTTCTCATTTTCTCTTCCATAGCTGGTAATCTAGGTTTTCTCTAATGATAGTTGGGGAGTGGTTTACCCCCACTTAAACACCTAATTAGTGGATAATACCTAGTTGGGCCTAAAACCCAACTTTTAGACCCCCAAACAGACCCGAATCCATATCCCAACTGGCCCAAAAGTTCCCCAACTCATATACCTATGACCCGGGACCATTTCTAAATATTCAAAAAACTAAACCGAGTCCCTAACGCATCCCAAATCGCGTCCCAATTATTTTTATTTCACTTAGACATTTTATTATGTTAAAACGACGCGCATTCATAAATTTATTTATGTGATTTATTTTCCGCTCATAAGCCCATTATGTCCAGTTGAGTTTTATCTTTATGTAATCATGAATAATTGTTTATTTAAAAATTAAATTTTTAATCATCTAAATTTAAATTCATCCGATTTAATTTATTCCCAAAATATTGTTAAATTAACAAATTTAAATTAGCCGAAATATGTTATTCTAAAATTACGGTGTATCATATTATCCTCCCCTTTTAACAAAATTTGGTCCTCGAAATTCGCTAGAACCTAACCTCATGTTTTTTTATCTGTGTTATTAACCCAAGTTTTATGCTCAATTAGTCCATGCCCATATCTCATGAGATAAAAGAAAAGGCTCACCCATGCCTATCGTAACGTCACTGGGGTGTTAATATATTCCACATTATATGTACACACACATAATACTAACAAAGATGAATGGCACATGTACATATAATTTGTACCATTCATACCAAGCATATCCATACACCAAATATACCACTATATATGTACATTAGAAAGAAAATAATGACCTCCGTATCTAATCGAGGGTAAAATCGAGCGTCCGTGTAAATACGCTAATCGTTATTATCAGCTTCCAACTACAATACAAAAAAAACTAAACTTTAATTATACTCTTATGGAGTATAGCGGCTAGTCTGGGTATCGAATCCACAGGGAATGTTTGATAGATTTGAATTGATTTATTACTTCAAAAATAAAGTGTAAAAGATAATGATGAGGTGATAAAGGAAAAAAAAAAGAAAACTAAAGAAGTTAACTAAACCTAATTAAAACTAATAAAATATAGATTAATTAGAGATAATGTTGGAATACAATCCCCCAAACCCTAGTATGTTTATCGGATATAAACCTAGCTTGAATTAGATAATTGATTACACCCGATCTTTATTAATCTCAAGCATTACATATGTTAGGGTACTTGCTCGCATCATATGTAATCAATTATACTGCACGGGATCATAAAAATACCAAAATTAAGGGGATAAATATACAATATTTATGCCTAATCAAACCCCTTAACTAATATGTTGCGCAGCTCGAGAAATGTAAAAGCATAAGAGTATGACTTAAGGACTCTTCAAAAACTTTATTAGGACATAATACCTTTTTCGTGGGCAAGCGATTGCATTTAGAGTATGCAACAAGCCGTTAAATCACTAGGTTTCCCTAGTAGGACGAGTTGTGTCTCGTGAGGGTTTGCAGTGAATATACACACAAAATTCGTTTTCGACTCAAAGAAAAATGTAAATACCTAAAAATTGTACAGTTTAAAATACCCATAAATCATGACCGCCAATTCATAGTCTCAAGTCTCAATTTGTAGTGTGTGTGTGTGTGTGTGCGCGAAGCAAAAAATTTAACCGTTAATTTCCATCGATTGATCATTAGATTACTTTGCAAAAATTCATTTTGATCCAAATGCTCACAGGATGCTCTGACAAACGAATCACTTGGAATGTGGTTATTTCTCTCAGTGTGCGTGATTTTTAAGAGTAAATATAAAGGACTTAAGTTCATGCACATAAATTGAAAGACGAAATATTGATGGTGAAAAGATCTCTTCATCAGATTACGGTCATTGGGAAATGGGAAACATAGTCTCTTATTCACACCAATTAATCTCTCTTATTATCTTTTCATGTATTACCTCTCCAAGCGGTAGTTAATTTTGGAATTCGAGCCCAGTTAGGACTTTTCTTGGATTATAAGGTGTATTAGGTAACATTGGAAACAGTTGGGAAATTCGGAGTTGGAAAATCTTCTTATGATGTCCATTGGTGCTTTTCCGGGCTATTACTCATTTTTTTCTCTTTCTTTTTCTACCTTTTTTCTAGTTTTCATAATTTTCTTTTCCTTTTATTTTTGTTGAGCATTACTCTATTTTTTTCTCCCTTGCCCCTTTTTATTGCACTTTTTGGACTTTTCAATCTTTCATAATTCCGAGCTAAATGGTCTTTCGGGTTATCAAACGAAAAGGGAAAACTTTATTAGGCTCAAACTGGGTTGCAAATGGAAAAAATTTCACAATTTTAATGGGTAATATTTTTGGGTAACAAACGATGGCCTACTTCATGGTCCGAATTACTAATTATATTACCATATGCGTCACGGGATTAATTTAGTTTAGAGATATTTTAGTGCGTTTTTCAAGAAAACATTTCACAAGTTTCCCATAATCGATCAAAGCAAAAATTTAGAGATCATCAACGACTTATTTTAAACGTTGAATTGAACTTTGAGTTAACCACTAACTCAGATTGAATTAATTATTCGAAAAAAGTTAAAGGCTCAAAATTTCACCGAGTTGAATAATCTCCACACTTATTCATAAAGTCGCCAATTTTCTTTCAATTTCCATCTTCGGTCAATTTCGGATTAGTGCATTTAAATTTTTTCAATTTGAGACTTCAAACAAAATTTCATGAAATTCTTAAAAAAATTAAATTCCAATTTTTATTTATTTTGAAGAAAAATATTTTTGGTTTTTTTGATTTTTTTAATTTTTTTTATATTTGAAATTTTGTAAAAAAAAAATACATATTTGGAACAAACACGTGATCAAGTCAATGAATCTAAACAATAAATGGAAAGAATATCCCACACCCCCTAACTTAAATGTTGCATTGTCCTTAATGTGAATCAAGAACACAACATAAAGAGAGGAAAAGAAAGATATTACCCAAATGGAGCGAACCCTAATAAGTACGAGTCCAACGAATCTACAAAACATGTTAGAACCCAGCGTAGTAAAAAGAAATTAATAAAAACTCTAACCAATTACTCTAAACTATAATAAAAAAAAGGAAAGAAAGAAACTAACTATGTATAACCTTCGATTTGAACTTCTAATAAGTTATACACTAAATGTAAAAAAGTTTGAGGGTCCACCCAACAGTACAATTTGACTTTGAGGGAGAATCGGTCTACCCTCATTTTAAAGTATGCCTCCCAAAAAAGAAGAATTATGTTTGAACAACATAAGGCATGTGTAAGGTGGAAGAAATGAACCATCACCATTTAAAAAATTTACAGTGATGATGGAGGATACAAAGGGGGACAAGTACAATTGGGATCCAAGACGAATAGAATCACTTTCCAGAGATTTTTCAAGTAGTATGGGAATAGGGGCACACAAAAAGGAAAAATCAACCTTGAAAAACAATTCAAGCAAATAGTCCTCTCCGGTAAAAGTTTTAAACATTTCACGATTTCACCTGACTCATAGGAACCTAGCGGTACCTGTAATGGTTCTATAACAGAGAACCAAATTGGGGATGACGTAAAATCAATCTCAAGTGATTTGCTTAAAGATTGAATTTCAAGGGATAAAGACTCACTTTCAATGATATGTTCTTTAAAATTTTGAGGTGACACACAAGTCTCAGCCTCCTTTTTATTTTCCAAAGAAGAACCAGTCTCCTTGCAAAGTGTTTCAATTTCCCAATCATCACAAAGGGTTCTCTTCATGCCTTGGTAAATATGGAGGGTTTCTTCCAAGGTAGGCTTCCTTGGATCTAGAAGCTCGGATTCCTCATTTGGTTGAAAACATTCTTCGTCTTCAAAAATATCGAAAGAAAAATCATCGTTGGCTTCAAATAGGGCATTCAACTCTGGCTCCCCCAAATGCGTTTCTTATCGATATTTGTTTTCAATATTTTCATTCTCAAGATTTTGAATGGCCTCACCACTGGTAGTAGGTCGAGGCGCGGGTTCTGTCACACAAAAAGCTAGAGAACTACTCCCAAACAAACTTATGTTTTCAAGCCTTTTCTTTTGAATAATTTGAAGACCCTCACCAATGGGAATAAGTCGAGGCCATTCGACTTCTTGAGAATAAAAAATTTAAAAACGATTCCCATATGAACCATTATAATTACTGAACTCACTATTAAAAGACATGATTACCGAATGCTCTGTAGAGGGACAATTAACGTAAAGAGGTGTGCGATTGAGGATTCAACATTTCTTGGCACTCAATTGTGCAATCCTCCAAAAAAAGGTTAGAACAAAAAAATACATAAGAAAAATATCTTACGAAATAGTTAATAAATTTAAATCTATAACAAAACACTCCCCGACAACTACGCCATTTTGATCGAGGGGAAAGTTGAGCGTCCGTGTAAATACGCTAATCGTTGTTATCGGCTTCCGACCGCAATACAAAAAAAACTAAACTTTAATTACACTCCTGTGGAGTATAGTGGCTAGTCTGGGTATCGAATCCACAAGGAATGTTTGATAGATTTTAATTGATTTATTACTTCAAAAATAAAGTGTAAAAGATGATGATGGGGTGAGAAAGGGAAAAATAGGGAACAGTAAAGAAGTTAACTAAACCTAATTAAAACTAACTAAATATGGATTAATTAGAGATAAGGTTGGAATACAATCCCCCAAACCCTAGTATGTTTATCGGATAAAAAAGTAGCTTGAATTAGATAATTATTTAAACTCAATGTTTTTTAATTTAAAGCATTAGATATATGAGGATACTAGCCCGCATCATACGTAATCAAGAATAAAGAGGTGTTGAAATAGCTAACACACGCGTCACACTCTTAAACACCCCAGTTACCTAGGTAAATGAGGTTAAAAGTCCTGCGACATTTGCAACAACTACTTAATATGATTCAATCATTATTTAATTGAAAGGCTAATTTTTTATACATGCAAACTACATCGGGTTTGGTTCATGCACCCCGACCCTTAGAAATCTATCCTAGCATGGTATTTTAAATCTCTATGTAAAAACACATTAACATGCATGAAAACATAATGAAGTAATAATCAAAGTGCTGGAAATAAAGTTTACCAAGATTAAAGAACATGAACGTGCAAGAAGAAATTGAATCTTGAGGAAAAACTGGAAAACCTCTTGAATTATAGGTGCAAAATATGTAGATTCTTCCCCTAGATTTTTCTCCCTAATTAGGAGCTTTTATATAAATGAGATCTGAATAAAACGAGTCATAATGACTAAATATATAGGTTACAAGTCGTTTATAAGAGTCCCCACAACATAAAACTCTTTTGGCTAAAAGGACAAAATAAAAATCCCGTATTCGACAATTTTGTCACACTTAGAAAGCGTGACTAATTTTGTAACGGTTCTGGAGCGTGACTAATAGTCGGGCCGATTCTTATTCCTTCTTTACTGGATTGGTTCTGTCTCCAATTTTATGCACAAAATTTGATAACACCGGACCGGTCCCCTACCGGAGTGGTTTGGTTCTACTGGCATTTTTTCTTTTTTATTTTACGATTTTTTTCTCAATCTTTAAAATGGCATAACTCTTTCACCGTAGCTCCAATTTGGGTTTTTTTTTCACTGTCAACTTTCCAGTAGGCCCCACCTCCAGAATCAAGATGAAAATTTACCAAAATGCCCTTGAACTCCCCATTTCTTGGTTTCTTTCACTGTTTCGAGTTCTCTTTCGCACTTCCTTGTGTTACATACCTGTAAAACACATAAGAGATACAAAAAATATGAAATACTTTCCAAAAAGGTTTAATATCATGATTATTAGATAAAACCAAGTTAATTACACTGAACGGGTTCATAAAAGTACTGAATTAAGGGGACAAATATACTATACTTATGCCTAATCAGTATCTAGCATCCATCAACTCCCGACCTTGTCCAATTTATTGTGTGGGACATCTCACAAGAGAAATATAAACAAGGAACCCTACTCATACACTATTATATGGGTTAGTCAGTTATTGAGGTCCATTGTTCTAAGATTAAAAGAAATGGAAATAAAAAATGTATGATGCAGTAATGTAAATTATAACTTTTCCCATTGCCAATTGAAGTCTAATATCGCAAAAAGGAATACACTTAATCCCAATAAATTTACCCATTTAATTATACTAATAATCCTAACCCCAAAATTTCCTAGGGTCTAACATCTCTCAACTCCCAACTTGTGCTACTTTCATGTGTGGGATGTCTCACAAGCGAAATCCAAACAAGGAACCCTCCCGATACAATATTATATAGCATTATCGATCCCTGAGATCCGTCAATCTAGGACCCACGTCTATAATGTGCTCAATTAATTTTATAAGTCTCTTCAGACCCTATAGTCTCCCATTTAACCATATTAAAACTCAAAGTGTGACAGTTTCCTTTAGTATTTTCTGTCGTGAAAATAAACATTAATGCAAACTAGTCACACGGTATTCGACTATTAAATTTGATCGTTTCCATAAATATCAACGTAAACACTAAGGTTTAAGCTCTCTTGAGGTAAAGTCCCATACGCTTACATACGAGGCATTATAGGCTCCTGCCCCTCAACTCGCGGGTGAAATAATACAAAGCGTTTAAATAAACAAGAGTCTACCCTCCCCAATGTGCAAATGAGATATCCTCTACTAAGGAGTATTGTGCAATAGTACTAAACTTATCATATGCTACAAAATAAAAGAATTAGGGATCATACCATCACTGTCTATGCTGGCATTAGTCCCTCTCCTGATGTGAGGTGATACACGCATCCGTACTGCAGCTGCGGCCACTGTCCCTGAGGTAGAACGGGTAGCGTTGGCGCAGCTAGAAGTACTACCACTGGTTGTACCTATAGTGGTTGGCGCTCCCCCTATGGTGTCCCCGTTGTATGCTTAAATCATGTGTTACTCGATTCCCCTGAGGGCACCTCTTGGAGAAGTGGACATTCTCACCACAAACAAAGTAATTTCCCTGGAACTAATGTATGTCTCGTTGTACCTCTATTAGCCCTGATTTTGATAACCTTAGCCCTGATGCCCACTTTGCTGTTGGACCTGCTGGACCTGGCTCGATCTGTTCCGATTATCAGAACCCTTAGATCTCTTATGGGGCTTTGAAGGTTCAGGGCCCCAAGATTGCTGGGCCTCCTGACTATTACTCCTATTTGCCCTATTCTGCTAGTTGGACGTCTGAGAGCGGTGTCTCTTCTTCCTTTTTTCTTTATGAAATGACCTATAATTCTGGAAATATAGTAAAGCATCATTCAATACCTGGTCATATGTAGTGAAAGTCGAATTCCCCAATAGTGACTTTCTAATGTGCCAAGTTGTCCTTAACAAAAACTTCTATATCTTCCTATATTCTGTACTCACATCATCCTTAGAAAAATAGGAAAGAACGGTAAAATCTTTCTCTCGAAAACCGTCTTAATCACCTCCCACCATTGAAGTGCGCCTCCCACCAATCGAAATGAAGCTAACATCTTCTCCTACACTGGTGTTTAATCTACCATCCGTAAGTATAACTGAATATCTCTCTGCCACTTACTCGCCACTAGAATATTTGAACTGCCCGCAAACTTTGGTGGTTGGCCTTTAGTGAAGGCCTCCCTAGCTCTGTCCCAAATCAATCCAGGTGTCTCGACTGGTAGCACCGCCTGCTGTGGGTGTGGTGGTTGCGGTTGTGGAAAATGCCTTAACATAATGGCCATAGTGGTGGACATTGCCTTGACCACGATAGTGGCGATCGATATTGGTCCTACCGCAAGTGGTGTTGGAGGTGGTTGCTGATGCGTCTCCTGCTAGGCCCCCTCCTCTATAGATAGGGTAGTTACATGCCTCGGTCTTCCTCTCCTACCGTTTGCCATCTAAAAGAAAATCAGGTTTTATTAGTAACAAATCGCAAAGATTACAAGAATTACTAAACATATGGCTTTACATCAAAGAATGAAATGCAAAACGTAACGAGCTCAAACAAAAATCATAAATACACTGGAACCGTGACCTAATACCAACTTTAATAACCCCTGTTTTCTCATGTAAAGGCTGGCTGTAATACCCCGTATTTTTGGCGATATTTATTTTTGGGATTAATTAATTAAATGAGAATTAATCCGGATAAAATACTAGCGAGATGTGAGTTGGTATTTGACTATATTGAGTATATATGATGATATATGAATATTGAATTATGAAATTTGTCGTGAGATTAATATACGGAATTTGCACATTTTATTGGGACGGGTGAGACAGTCGCATCAGGATATAATTATTTTAATTGTAAAAGTGAATTTAAATTCTATTAACCGTATGGTCATTTTGAGTGCGCCAACGCGTCCGGAAGGGTCGAGATAGTCAGAAAACACTAGCCGTGGGTTTAGTTTGGGTCCCGGGGTATTTATAAGCCATACCGGCATCTTATAAGGGTAGTTTGGTAATATTGTATTTTTGGGATTTAATAATGACGAAAATTAGGATTTATAATCTGATTTGGGCAACTAACCACTAAACCCACTACCAACCATATTGACCCATAAGACTACGGGGAGTTTTAAAAATTGGTTTTCTAAGTCTCCTAAACAAACCCTAGCCACCCTAGCCACCTTTGGAGAAGAAGGCTTGTAGAGAGAGAGCGAGAGAAGGAATCCTGCAGAAAGAGCTTCATCAAACCAACACCAAATTCAGAGACACTAGAGGCAAGTGATTTAATTATATTTAATTCAGAGAATGTTTCTTCCATGTTAGATAAATTGAAAGATTTACATTTGTTCTTGGAAGTTAAATAAAAACCCATTTTAATTGGACTTAGGACTTGAATTTTGAGGACAAGTTGCATGTAGAATAGTATGGAGATGATTATTCTGATGTTAATATATGTTGGATGTAACAAAAACGGATCTAGAATGGACTTATTGAGGATTTAAAATTCTAGGGTTTATATTCTTGAAAATTTGGGGAAAAGGGTAGAGATTTGATGAATTAATGATGGTTAGGATGTGTTAATTTCTTAAAAGATGCTAGTATATGACCTTAGTATGTTTTAGGATGATTGGAGACCTTAAAACATTGATTGGACGAATTTTGGTTAAGATTTGAGGTGTAGAAATTGGTGAAAAATGAGATAGGATTTCTGGGCTTGAATCTGGTCACTCGTTAGAAGACCTACCCAGGTCGTTCGAATGAGCTTCTAACGAGTTGACAGTTTGGGGTTCTAACGAGAGGGATGTCGGTTCGATAATCTCATTCGAACGAGATCTCGTTAGATAGCCCAGTTCGTTCGAACGAAATCTCGTTCGAACAGCCTCGTTCGAACGAGACTTCTAACGAGCTGGCAGTTTAGGCCTTTTTGGCCTGTTTTGATTTTGGGAGTCCCGTAAACTTGTTCAAGGATAGAGATAACATTCCCTTGATGGTGTATTAGTATACTTGGGACATTTGGGATATAATGAGGAGTAAATTATATAAGTGTGGATCAAATCAAATAGACATTTGAGTCGAGACGTGAGTGCCTACTACGACGTGAAATAAAGTATGGCGCGTATAAATATAGACCGGGATTCTATAAGTTGTGTACATATTAAGTTTGTACGAGAATGCGATAAGTACTACAATTAAACTACGGTGATTACTAAGATGTGTGCTTACTTAGTATTGGTAAATGATTTGTGTGTATGACATACCTACCATACTTGCTATCACGGGAGGTTTGCGTTCGCTTAGGGACCTCTAATCCTTGTGTTGCCCGGATTTAGACTGGTTACCTCGTTGAACATAGGTCAGAGAAGGACTTATTGGGATGTTAATAAGTCTGCTGATCGTGGGAGCGCAGGTATGTGCGTGACCCATGTGATGTGACTGTGTTTGCCTCCATTATTTGTGATGTTGTTATCTGTGAACTATTCCTGAGAGATTCGGAATATGTGATCCTTATGTACGTGATGTGCCGGGATGGATAGCAGAGTATGTGTGCACCGCAGCTTAGTCTCAGGGTGCTTATATTGTATATTTATGTTGTGGAAAATATACACTTAATAATGTGGGAATTTTCATATGGTATTGTGTGTATAACTATAGAATAACAAAAAGGGATGATCTATAATGAGTTGTATTACTTTTATGTGAGAACCTAAATTTACGTTAAGCCCCTATTTAATTGTGAGCGTTATAATGTTAATAGGAACCGAGTAATAAGGGTAGAACCTCTGACAGTCTAGCTAGATATGATGTCACTTAGATAGTGGTTTGTGTCATTTTTAGATGGGTATTTACGTTAGGAGTGCACGGTTAGACGAGAGGTGAGAATTTCATGTGAGTGAACGTCCTAACATGTACTTTGCATTTAATGTTTGAAATGTTTTAAAGAACTTGCAGGTTTTTAAAATATCTCCACATTCGGGCTCTGACCCGTTTGCTTTCAAATCTATTTTTTGTAAAACCATTTTAGGTGCCCAGCCACAAGGACACCATGCATAGGATACTCATTCAGGTGATGAGCTATAGTTGTTTGTGGAAGCTACAGGGATTTGCTTTTAGACGCTTCTACCATTTGGATTCCATATTCAGTATTCTTCAGTTTTAGGGCATGTTGCCCAGTTCCATTAGAGTTACATTTCCATTTCAGTTTTTCAGACTTTGGCATGTATTGTTTCAGTATTCAGTTTTTAGTTATTTATTTCAGTTGTGGAGTTTTGTGTTAGGAGTTTTCCTCCGAATTTATTTATATCATGTGATGGTTATTCTACTATTTTCGTTATGGTGAATGGTGATATTATTCTTGCTTTAAATCTTTCACTGCATGTTAATCAGACTTTAATTAAAATTTGGCAACTTACTTTTTAAATACTAGGTGGTTAGTAATAATAAAATGTTTTCGACAGTGATGCTATTAGCTGAGCCAACTTGGCATTTTGAATTAATTTAATAAAGGAGTAGCTACCCGGTATTTAATTAGTCGGGGTGTCACAGGTGGTATCAGAGCATCAGGTTCTAGTGTCCTTTAGGATCTGTATGGCTATTATGTGTCCGCTAAGTTTTCTTTGATATAGAGCCCAATATTTTAGGACTGTTGTACTCTTTTTTTGTGTATGCTTCGTTCTTCAGCTATTTTAAGTTTATAAACAGTGAACTTATAAACTTTATTCTTATTTCAGATGCCTCCACGACGTGCACGACGAGTTCCCAGGGATGCAACCCCCGAACCCCAGCCCGCTCCAGTTCAGGGCATGATGAACGCCGCTGAGGTTGCAGCTATTGTAGCCCAAGCGGTAAATACCGCAATTTCTGTAGTTCAGCAGGCACCACCTCAGGTGCTGGTTGCCGCGCCAGTACAGGCAAATGCATTCCCGTTTGCTTGGGAACGTGTACGTGACGCTTTTCAGAAAGCGCATCCGCCAGAGTTTGCAGGTAGCTCAGATGTGGTAATCTCGAGTTAGTGGAGGAAGGTTATGCAAAGGCACTTGAGGATGTATGAGTGCACGGACGTTCAGAAGCAGGTGCTAGCTACTTTCAAGCTAGTTGGATCTACAATACAGTGGTGGGAGTCTATTACCACCATGGAGGAGAGGGATACTCTCACGATTCAGGACTTTTGGGTGCGGTTCGACCGCAAGTACTTTCCGTCGGCTGTTCACACAGAAATGAGGAGGAAACTGATGAATCTGAAGCAAGAGGGTAAGACCGTGGCCGAGTATGAGGCCGAGTTCACGAATCTGTTGAATATCGTTTCGGATGAGATACCGACAGAAAAGAAGAAGATTGAGAAATTCACCGACGGGTTGACATGGAGGATCCGTCAGCATCTGTTAGGGAACCTTTCGTTGGCCACTTATTCTGATGTGGTTAACGCTGCTTTGTTACACTACCAGGATCACCGTTTTCATATGGCTGAGGGCAAGAGGTCGGGAGAGTCTAGCCATCAGGGCAGGACTGGAGGACATGGTGCCGGTGGGGCACAATCTGTTCAGGGGCAGAGACAGGGTGAGAAGGGTTCCCAGCAGGGGGATCAGAAGAGGTTCAGATCATGGAATTACAGGTACGGACAGGGAGGCTTCCGTCAGGGCCATCAGGGTCCAAACGGCCATCAGGGCCAACAGGGGCAGAATGGGCAGCAGTTTCAGTAGGGCCAGCAGGGCCAAGGGAGGAACGGTAACGGCCACCAAGGCCGGGGAAAGCAGGGGCAGAGAGGAGGGAACTTCCTAGGGAAGTGTTTTGTTTGTGGCAAGACTGGCCATAAACGACAGGATTGTCCTGATAGGGGTAGGGCCCCACAGCAGCAGCAGCAGGGTGCTCGTCAGGAGCCGCAGAGGCCTATGTTTCCTGCCGCTCTCAGCTTACCGCCACAGATGGCAGCATTGCCACCCATTCCAGCAGTCCCAGCTCAGCAGGGGAAGCTACAGTATGGACGTGTCTATAACGTCAACCAGGCAGCAGTTCCACAAGCACCGCCCGTGATTGAGGGTACGTTTCCTATCCATGGCACTATGGGTCGGGTATTGTTTGATACGGGGGCTACACATTGTTTTATAGCTACACATTTCGCGAGAGCCTTAGGATTGTTAGCTACGGCAGAGAGCACAGTGACGTGTGTAGACTCACCATTGGGTAGTGGGTCACTTATTTTCTTTATATGCCGGGGAGTGGGGATAGAGATTGGTAGTCTGGTATTACCTGCAGATATGTTGGTATTAGATATGCATGTTCACGATGTGATTATCGGTATGGATTGGCTCGCTGATTATAGAGCCATGATTGATTGCTTCGGTGGGAGCATTGTTTTTGCCATTCCGGGGCAAGAGATGTTTGTAGTGGCGATGCCTCGCCCAGAGGGAGGCTCGACCGCTCATTTGTATTACCTTGAGGAGGATACCTCTAAGGAGGTTGTGATTCCTTTAGATTCGATCCCAGTCGTCAGGGAGTATTCGGATGTGTTTCAGGAGATACCAGGCCTACCCCCCATTCGAGAGATAGACTTTGTTATAGACCTATTGCCAGATACGAGGCCTATAGCATGCGCACCGTACCCTATGGCTCTGGCAGAAATGCGAGAGCTACGAGATCAGATAGAGCAGCTGTTAGGTTAGGGCTTTATTCGTAGGAGTACCTCACCTTGGGGAACTCCAGTTTTGTTTGTGAAGAAGAGGGACGGTTCACTAAGATTGTGTGTAGACTACCGAGAGTTGAATAAGGTCACGATATGAAATAAGTATCCGTTGCCTCGAATCGATGACTTATTCGACCAGTTGAGAGGAGCTTCTTTCTTCTCGAAGATTGATTTGAGATCGGGATACCATCAGTTGCGTATCAGGGAGGAGGATGTCTCGAAGACTGCGTTCTTGTCGAGATATGGTTCTTACGAGTTTCTAGTTATGCCTTTTGGTTTGACCAACGCTCCAGCAGTGTTTATGGACTTGATGAATAGAGTGTTCAGGGATTTCCTAGATCAGTTTGTCATTGTCTTCATTGATGATATACTGGTTTACTCCCAGACAGAGGAGGAGCACGCCGAGCATTTGAGGCAGGTTTTGCAGACGCTGCGTCAGAACGAGCTGTATGTAAAATATGAGAAATGCGGGTTTTGGCTGAAGGAGGTCCAGTTTTTTGGACACATTATTTCCGACCGGGGGATATCTGTTGATTCGGGGAAGGTATCCGCGGTGAGGGAATGGGGACAGCCCACGACACCGACTGAAATTCGTAGTTTCTTGGGCCTAGCAAGATACTACAGCAGGTTTATTCGGGGTTTCTCGAAGATAGCAGGTCCTTTGACACATCTGACTCGTAAGGGTGTGCCATTCATCTGGAGTGATGCCTATCAGTTGGCATTCGATGAATTGACGGATAAATTGACCTCAGCACCTGTGTTAGCATTGCCGAGACCGGGAGTTGAGTATTTGTTTTACACCGATGCGTCTTTGCAAGGACTTGGAGGTGTATTACAGCAGGAGAGACAGGCCATAGCTTATGCCTCCCGTAAGCTTAAGCCTCACGAGAAGAATTACCCCACGCATGATTTGGAGTTGGCGGCAGTGGTATTTGCCCTACGGATTTGGAGGCACTATCTTTTGGGGGAGAAGTTCCAACTGTTCATGGACCACAAGTCCCTACAATACCTGTTCACGCCGAAGGAGTTGAATATGCGGCAGCGTAGGTGGATTGAGTTTGTGAAAGACTACCAGTTCAATATCCAGTATCACCCAGGTAAGGCTAATGTGGTAGCAGACGCGTTGAGCCGTAGGCCAGCAGATGAGGTGGAAGAGGTGTGGAAGGCAAAGTGGAAGGAGTTGGGACACCAGGATGCAGTGGCCCGATCTTTCATGTCTGTGATGATCGTTACACCGCAGATTGTCACGAAGGTAGTACGGGCACAGGTTAATGACTCAATCTATCAGGAGCAAATAGTTCGATTACTAGCAGAGGGAGCCGAGTCCTATACCGTCAGCTTAGACGAGGGATTACGCTTCAATGGTAGATTGGTAGTTCCGGAAGGGGGGAAATTGTGGCATGAGGTGATGGCAGAGTCGCACGGCTCACGGTTCGTGGTACATCCCGGAGGGGACAAAATGTACCAAGACATGAGATGGCAGTATTGGTGGAGCGGTATGAAGTGAGATATTGCTGAGTTTGTTTCGAAATGCGCCACTTGCCAGCTAGTAAAAGTGGATCATCAGAGACCGACAGGACTTCTACAGTCGTTGGAGGTCCCGGTGTGGATATGGGAGAGCATATCCATGGACTTTATCACGGGGTTGCCTACGTCGCAGAGGGGTCACGACTCCGTTTGGGTAATTATTGACAGGTTGTCCAAAGTCTCTCACTTTTTACCCGGAAGGACTGACTACACTACGGGACAGTATGCCCAGCTCTTCATTTCAGAGGTTATGAGACTTCACGGTGTGCCCCTAAATATCGTGTCTGACAGAGACAAGATATTTGTTTCGCAGTTTTGGGAGAGTTTCCAGGAGGCCATGGGCACGAAATTGAGATTGAGTACGGCTTATCATCCGCAGACCGATGGGCAGACCGAGCGCACAAATCAGATGTTGGAGTACATGCTACGCATGTGCATTATTGACTTTGGAGGTGGATGGGAGCAATACCTTCCACTGGTAGAGTTTGCTTATAATAACTCCTACCAGTTCACTATTGGCATGGCTCCGTTTGAGGCATTGTACGGTAGGCCTTGTCGTTCCCCAGCATGTTGGTTAGAGGTGGGGGACAACAAACTACTTAGGCCAGAAGTGATTCAGGATACTTCGAAAAGGATTGAGTTGATTCGGAGTCGCATTCGGGTAGCTTAAGACCGGCAGAAGAGTTATGCTGATACGAAGAGGTTTTTCAGGGAGTTCCAAGTGGGGGACCAGGTTTTGCTCAGAGTATCTCCTATGAAGGGGATTATGCGTTTCGAGAAGAAGGGGAAGTTGGCACCGAGGTATGTGGGGCCGTTCCCTATTATTGAGCGGATTGGACCAGTTGCGTATAGACTCGGGTTACCGGAGCATTTACACCGGATTCACAATGTGTTTCATATTTCCTCGCTAAGGAAATATCTCAGAGACGATTTGGCTCATTCTCACATCGCTTTGGAGGAGATTGATTTACAGCCTGATAGCTCCTACGAGGAGGGGCCGATTGCTATTTTGGACCGAAGTGAGAGGAAGCTGCAGTCAAAGATAGTTCCGTTAGTGCATGTTCAGTGGCGACATCACAATGTCGAGGAGTCCACATGGGAGCGTGAGGATGAGATGCGCGAACGTTATCCAGAGTTGTTTTTATCAGGTACTTTCTAGTTTCGAATTTCGGGACAAAATTCTGTTATTAGGGGGGAAGTATGTAATACCCCGTATTTTTGGCGATATTTATTTTTGGGATTAATTAATTAAATGAGAATTAATTGGGAATTAATCCGGATAAAATACTAGCGAGATGTGAGTTGATATTTGACTATATTGAGTATATATGACGATATATGAATATTGAATTATGAAATTTTTCGTGAGATTAATATACGGCAATTTGGACATTTTATTGGGACGCGTGAGACAGTCGCGTCAGGATATAATTATTTTAATTGTAAAAGTGAATTTAAATTCTATTAACCGTATGGTCGTTTTGATTGCGCCAACGCGTTCAGAAGGGTCGAGATAGTCAGAAAACACTAGCTGGGGGTTTAGTTTGGGTCCCGGGGTATTTTTAAGCCATACCGGCATCTTATAAGGGTAGTTTGGTAATATTGTGTTTTTGGGATTTAATAATGACGAAAATTAGGATTTATAATCTGATTTGGGTAACTAACCACTAAACCCACTACCAACCATATTGACCCATAAGACTACGGGAAGTTTTAAAAATTGGTTTTCTAAGTCTCCTAAACAAACCCTAGCCACGTTTGGAGAAGAAGGCTTGTAGAGAGAGAGAGAGAGAAGGAATTCTGCAGAAAGAGCTTCATCAAACCAACACCAAATTCAGAGACACTAGAGGCAAGTGATTTAATTCTATTTAATTCAGAGAATGTTTCTTCCATGTGAGATAAATTGAAAGATTTACATTTGTTCTTGGAAGTTAAATAAAAACCCATTTTAATTGGACTTAGGACTTGAATTTTGAGGACAAATTGCATGTAGAATAGTATGGAGATGATTATTCTGATGTTAATATATGTTGGATGTAACAAAAACGGATCTAGAATGGACTTATTGAGGATTTAAAATTCTAGGGTTTATGTTCTTGAAAATTTGGGGAAAGGGGTAGAGATTTGATGAATTAATGATGGTTAGGATGTGTTAATTCCTTAAAAGATGTTAGTATATGACCTTAGTATGTTTTAGGACGATTGGAGACCTTAAAACATTGATTGGACGAATTTTTGTTAAGATTTAAGGTGTAGAAATTGGTGAAAAACGAGATAGGATTTCTGGGCTTGAATCTGGTCACTCGTTAGAAGACCTACCCAGGTCGTTCGAACGAACTCGTTCGAACGAGCTTCTAACGAGTTGACATTTTGGGATTCTAATGAGAGGGATGTCCGTTCGATAATCTCGTTCGAACGAGATCTTGTTAGATAGCCCAGTTCATTCGAACGAAATCTCGTTCGAAAAGCCTCGATCAAACGAGACTTCTAACGAGCTGGCAGTTTAGGCCTTTTTGGCCTGTTTTGATTTTGGGAGTCACGTAAACTTGTTCGAGGATAGAGATAACATTCCTTTGATGGTGTATTAGTATACTTGGGATATTTGGGATATAATGAGGAGTAAATTATATAAGTGTGGATCAAATCAAATAGACATTTGAGTCGAGACGTGAGTGCCTACTACGACGTGAGAATAAAGTATGGCGCGTATAAATATAGACCGGGATTATATAAGTTGTGTACATATTAAGTTGGTACGAGAATGCGATAAGTACTACAATTAAACTACAGTGATTACTAAGATGTGTTCTTACTTAGTATTGGTAAATGATTTGTGTGTATGACATAGCTACCATACTTGCTATCACGGGAGGTTTGCGTTCGCTTAGGGCCCTCTAATCCTTGTGTTGCCCGGATTTAGACTGGTTACCTCGATGAACATAGGTCAGAGAAGGACTTATTGGGATGTTAATAAGTCTGCTGATCGTGGGAGCGCAGGTATGTGCGTGACCCATGTGATGTTTTTCTGTGTTCGCCTCCATTATTTGTGATGTTATTATCTGTGAACTATTCCTCAGAGATTCGGAATATGTGATCCTTATGTACGTGATGTACCGGGATGGATAGCAGAGTATGTGTGCACCGTAGCTTAGTCTCAGGGTGCTTATATTGTATATTTATGTTGTGGAAAATATACACTTAATAAACTCGGAATTTTCATATGGTATTATGTGTATAACTATGGAATAACAAAAAGGGATGATCTATAATGAGTTGTATTACTTTTATGTGAGAACCTGAATTTACGTTAAGCCCCTATTTAATTGCGAGCATTATAATGTTAATGGGAACCGAGTAATAAGGGTAGAACCTCTGACAGTCTAGCTAGATATGATGTCACTTAGCTAGTGGTTTGTGTCATTTTTAGATGGGTATTTACGTTAGGAGTGCACGGTTAGACGAGAGGTGAGAATTTCATGTGAGTGCACGTCCTAACATGTACTTTGCATTTAATGTTTGAAATGTAATAAAGCACTTGCAGGTTTTGAAAATATCTCCCCATTCGGGCTCAGACCCGTTTGCTTTCAAATCTATTTTTTGTAAAACCATTTTAGGTGCCCAGCCACAAGGACACCATGCATAGGATACTCATTCAGGTGACGAGCTGTAGCTGTTTGTGGAAGCTACAGGGATTTGCTTTTAGATGCTTCTACCATTTGGATTCCATATTCAGTATTCTTCAGTTTTAGGGCATGTTGCCCAGTTCCATTAGAGTTACATTTCCATTTCAGTTTTTCAGACTTTGGCATGTATTGATTCAGTATTCAGTTTTTAGTTATTTATTTCAGTTGTGGAGTTTGTTGTGAGGAGTTTTCCTCCAGATTTATTTATATCATGTTATGGTTATTCTACTATTTTCGTTATGGTGAATGGTGATATTATTCTTGCTTTAAATCTTTCACTGCATGTTAATCAGACTTTAATTAAAATTTGGCAACTTACTTTTTAAATACTAGGTGGTTAGTAATAATAAAATGTTTTCGACAGTGATACTATTAGCTGAGGCAACTTGGCATTTTTAATTAATTTAATAAAGGAGTAGTTACCCGGTATTTAATTAGTCGGGGTGTCACACTGGCCAGGCACGATACGCCGAAGATGGAGCTTTTTGATCAATTAATATCATTCTCAGCACAATGTAATATAAATATTGTTATTTTAAAAACGCTGATACTTTAAACTTTATGAATATCTCACTGATAATAATTAAACTCAACCAACACTAACTAAATAATAAATCCAATAGCAAGTAAAAATCAGAAATCCAATATAATGTAAAAAAATGAATAAATCTCGGGCTTATGCCCTTACAAATATTTCCAAATAAAATAACTAAGACTCAAAAAGCACCTAATCTAGAGTCAAAAAATCTGGAAAGCTTCTAAGCACTGAGAGATCGCAAGGCTGGAATATCAACAGTCACACAATCCCTGAAAAGAAATAACCTAGGGGGAAAAGCAATTAAATTTGGGTTAGAGCCCGAGGTGTGCAATAATTAACTTATTTAATTTATGATTCAAAAGTACAGCCGATGCGAAATAAATATTCCTCCTTCGTCACTCATATGCATTTAACACCTCACCCCTCATTTATGTGTGATATGTTCTTCATCCCAACAGTCCCCAAATAATATTTACGACTATCCGTCAATTTAATAACAATAGTTAAATTATTTAATGTACCTAATGCATTTAATTATCAATTCCCTTAATATCCCAGTTTCATAATTTAACATAAATGGCATAAACATTTGTTATGCATTAAGGAATCACTATAGTAATTTAGGTCTACACTCTCAGACATATCAATTTATTTCGTATAAATTCCGAATAATTATATATATGACACACAAGGGCATCTATCGTTGGTGTATAATTTGTTCTCTATCAGCAAGTCCAGAGTAATCCCTTATCCTAAGCGGACATCACAAAACACACACAAGTTGGGGGAAGTCGCTGCACAGGACACCTGCACACTGCCCAAACGCATCGGTGATATTGGAACGGTCAGCACCAACACCTACCTCTCATGGGTAGAGCCTCCACATAGTACCTATATAGCCTACACATCATCAAGTCCATCTGCGTCGGCGTGTGGTACGCAACCCGAATGCTTGAACCCCCCGAGTTGTTAGGACAGTGCAATGGTATGTCCACACAAATACATAATAGTACATATTATTATCCCTTATAATATTTATAGGTAATTGCTCCATAATTACCATAAAATCCCAAGCAATGTCTACAACATTTTGTTTCCATTTATTAATAATTTATCATCTAATAAACTATATATTCCATTCCATAAGATAATTACTTAACCAAGTAGTAATTTGTAATTTTCATGTCTACTGTGGGCACATCTATATTTTTAATTAAATCATTTGTTTTTCCAAACTCGGTTCCACTCACTCACATGAGCTTATAAAAATTCTCACGACCAAAATTTCAAGCCCAATACCCTCATTAATATCAATAACTGTCGTTTAATATTATTTTACCTAAAACTTCCATTAAAATTTCCTCTAATTAAATTCCTCTGTTAACTCATGAACTATAAACAAAACTCCTGTTTTTTTTCTATACATCAACCCCAACCCACAGTTCAGGAAAAAACTACCCAAATTCCGAGCCCAAACAAAAAAGGAACCGAATGCTAAAAAAAAAAACACGTCGATCGAACAAGGCAATGGGTTGTTCGCACGATATGAAATTTCGTTCGAACAACATGTGTCGTTGTTTAAACGACTCCTCGTCTCCTAACTCACGCTCATTCTCGCAAACTCTTCTTCCCAGATCCAAAACTCTTTTAACCCCAAAAAACTTTCAATCCCAGGAAAAGCCCTTACATGCATTCCCTTATCTCTTATACCAATCAGATTTTAAGATAACTAAACAAACCCAGAATGTTATATGTTCTAATCCAAAAGTGAACCCATAAATTATATACTAAAACCTTAAAAGAAAGCAGTATCGATTAAGGATTTTATGTTGAATCATTCTCCAAATTTCAGTCATGTCTTACTAAAAATAAGGGGCATTTATGATGAGATGCATATTACAATTTCAGTCCAATATATTAATAGTAATGTCCTCTACATTAGTTAGCCAAATATCCCAATTAACTATCAAAACCTTAAGAAAATCTATCACCATATTTCAGATTTACGATACCTAATTTTCGGGAAAATTTCTACATAATGATAAATCATCTTCATGTGTTGTACGTCATCAAATCAATCAATTTAAACATAATTGCCAGAACTTTAAGGGGCTCATTACATGCATCAAGAAATAAATTGAAAACATAAATTAAACAAGAAAAATTCCCGCCTTAAAGATCGGTAGAAGAATGTCCATTTGAAACCCCTTTGTTCTTCCTCTTTTCTTCCATTTTTGGTATTTCTCCTTTTCTATCCCGTAGCTGCTAATCTAGGTTTGCTCTAATGATAGTGGGGGATTGGTTTACCCCCACTTAAACACCTAATTAGTGTGTAATTCCGAGTTGGGCCTAAAACCCAACTTTTGGACCCCGAAACAGACCCGAATCCATAAAACAACTGGGCCAAAAGTTTCCCAACTTGTATACCTATGACCCGGTACCATTTCTAAATATTTAAAACACTAAACCGATTCCCAAATTGCATCCCAATTATTTTTATTTTACTTAGACATTTTATTATGTTAAAACGACACGCGCCCATAAATTTATTTATGTGATTTATTTTTCATTCGCAAGCCCATTATGTCCAGATGAGTTCTATCTTTATGTAAACATGAATAATTATTTAATTAAAAATTAAAATTTGTACTCATCTAAATTTAAATTCATTCAATTTAATTTATTCCTAAATTAATGTTAAATTAATGAATTTAAATTAACCGAAATATTTTACTCTAAAATTACGGGGTATTACATAAATGGACTCACTAGCATGAGATACGTGGGTGATATATATATGTACCTCTTATGGATTTTACACACTTGGGGTGAAGAACGATTTGAGTCAACCGAGGGAAAGTTTTCCTGAATTGAGTTACCCTTGGGAGAGACTCAAAATAGAGAGTCCTCTAATCCACTATAATGATATTGTTTCCTTATTTTATCCGTTTCCATTTTTCTTTTCATCTTATGTTATTCTGTTATTACAAAAAAATGGTGTCCAAAGCACTACAAATACATGTACAAGGCCTCGATAACCTAATACGACCAATCTATGAAAAGTAGACAATATCTAGAAATCGACAAATGTACAAGCCTTCAAAATGCTCCTCAACAATAAAATTCAGCAATGGCACTTCGTGAAAAGTTTATCGTCAAAAATTGAGCAAAGTGTAACGCTTAAAAATCTAGCAAAGGGGACATGTGATATTTTGTCCTTTATGTTTATGGTAGTTGTAATGACTCATTAATCATAAATCCTTTTTGTACCGATAAATACACTAAAACATGTATACGAGCAAGTAAGGGGTCAATCCGCGCTTCTTAATGTAAACAAGACTAAAGTGAAGACTAGTAATTTAAGTGAGCTAAATATGAGGAGTACATAATTATGAGATAATTTAAGATATCAAAAATAACTACTTATACCATTTTTTATATTACTTAGTTTTTCTATTTAAAACATCCCAAGACATATTCAAAATAACAAATCAACTCCCGCTACAAATATGAAGTATAATGCTCTTTTTAAGAGATTAATATTTAAATTTCACAAACTCAATAAAAATCATGTTTAAATATTGTCAAATAAATCACCCTCTAGGAAATATTTACTAAAAGTACTTTGAAATATTAAAAATTAAGGTTTAGATTTGAGAAATTCAAACTACAATATTATTTAAAAATTGTCTATCTCTAGTTTAATTAATAAATAAAAACTATGATCTAAATTTACCATTTCTTTTAGAAAATAATTCATCCTCTCTCGACGCATAAATATAAAATGTGAAATTCCAATATTAATATTCAAAAGGGCATAATAAATAAAAACACTAAAAAATATAAATAATTACATTGAGGGTTTAATCTCACCTTTTGAATGGGTTATTTAGATTTTAATTTTGGTATTTTTATATACAAAATGTAATAATAATATAATAATAGGCATGATAAATAAACAGAATGAGAACAAATAATCAAACCAAGTATCCTTGTGTTCAATATTAACTTCTCATATTTGAATAATAGCCACATCATAAAATTTTGATTTTTACAACACTAAAAATTATCTCTTAATTCAAAATTTGTGTATCAAAATAGTCTAGCTCACACTCAAGTCACTAAAAGATATAAAAAAAGAATTAAAAATTTAATACAACACTACTCCTAAATTACACTAAAAGACTAAAAATATGCTTCAAAACTATGTTTACTCTACTGACCGACTCTGTCTGTCAAGAATGTTCGAATCCTTCATGATTTTATCTCTGTCCTAATTTTTATATGGATAGGAGAGTCCAAAAAAGGGGAGGACAACTTGTATTTTTTTAAGGAGCGTGTTTCCCTTTTTCTTATGTAAGAAACGTGGGAGAGAGACTAGGAGCAGGTGGGTAAGGGTCCTTGTCTCCATACACACACATATATACATACATACATACATGCATACATACATACATATACATACATAAATGCATGCTGTTTCTGAAAGTACGGATAAAATTTTCAAAGTATTGAATCATGAATAATTTAACTCAATGTTTTTTATAACACGTGTCAAAAATTTCCTCTATTTATAGGTCAGTCTACCCAATTTAAGAAAAAAAACTGCTTAACAACAATATCAATAGTTCTTGGACCTTGTCATTGATTTAACTTGATTCGTGAGAATAACATGAATGCATCAGTCAATCAATAAATAATCAGTATATAGTGCGTTGCCTTTTATCTCATATAATACAATAATATCTCAAATAAACCAAAAGTCCAAAAAGTCTTATACAACCAAAATGTATATCAAAATGAAAGGCATAAATTTGCAATACGTAGTGTTCCCCATTTAAAGAACATTCGAATAGAATTTAAATTTTAAAATTTAGGAAATGTAGAAATGAAAAGTTATCAATTCAAACTTTGAGAGTTCAAACAGGCCTCAAATGTAATAGGAACAATGTCAAATGTCATGGGTAGCCCATAGTAGTTTTCAATATCACATAAAGTTGGAAAAGTATTATTTGAATATAATTCACCTCGCAAAAATGAAATTACAATTAAAACAAAGTTAACTAATGCAGAGAAATATCATCCTATTTTTTGTTTCAATTTGAAGACGGGTATGTTACATGACCTCTTGTAGCACGGTTGACCTTTACCTGCATATTATTAAAAGAAAAAAGTTTATTTAATCACATAAAAATTGTCAAGAAAATCTTTATAATAATTTACATGAAAACAAATTTACGATAATAAAAATAAAACTAAAATCACCCTACTAACATGGAGCCAAAAGCATCAATTTGTTTCCAACATTGAGCAACATTCAAAGGTGACTACTTAAGCCTGCTTATTATAAATTAATAATATCAGCATACTTACCTTAGATGAAAAAGGTTAATTAAAACCAAAAAAAGAATATTGTTACAGAGAATTGATAAATGTGTTTCAAATCATCAATGTCCATAAGAAAGGAAAAATAGTTATCACACTTCAAATGCAACATTCTGCTGTGTTTTTGTATATATTTCTTTGTGTGAATGAAATACTCACAACAACCTCTAATACTCTAGTGGTAAGTTTTCAGAATCCTTGTGTGAGGTCTTGAGTTCAAGTCCCTCTTGGTGCAAACTATATATATATTATATATCAACACTTGAGACTTGGGCTTGGGTATTGGGTACTAAGTCAAGGCCCAATCGTAATTTCATTTTTTATTTATTTCGTTTTTATTTAAAATTAATATCTGGATTCATTTTTTTATTAATATTATAATACGATTATTCCTAGCCATTGGAAGTGGTCAGAGGGGCGATAGTGGCTACTTATTTTAAGCCATAGGGTGGTTGTAGGGGCGGTAGTGGCTACTTATTTTAATCCATAGGGTGGCTATAGGTGTGACACCCCGCCTAATAAAATACCGGGTGATCAGTCCTATACCAAATTAAAACAGGAATCCTAGTTGGATCATCCTTAGCATCACTGTCGGAAACTTTTTAAAACTTACTAACCACCTAGTATTCCAAAAACTGGTGCCAATTTTAACTTTTTAATTAAACAAAACAGTACATGCGGAATTAAAATATAAACCATTCACACAACTGAATGAAAGTAAATAGAATAATAATTACACAACTTGCCGAATAAATCACCGGCCACCAAATAAATAACCCAATACAAAAATACAACACCTGAACAAATTACACATGAAAACTGTACCGAGAAGTCTGGGCGACAAGCCCTAAATAAAACTGAACTGATACAAGATTTCTACTCTAGGAATAAATGAATGATGCGTCTAATTCAAACTCCTGCTAGCATCCACAAATGCCGCAGCTCCGTGTCCCTGCAATAGAATATCAATCATGGCGTCCCTGTGGCTGGACACCTAAAAGGTTTTGAAAATAGTTTTATAGCAAGGGTTAGAACCCAAAACATTTTGAAAATATTTAGCAAGTGAATTAACTGCAGTAATTTAAAATGCATGAATGCGCTTCATATTTAAGTTAGTGTCGCACTCCCTTGTGGACATTCTCACCCCTCCACTATTGTGCACACCTACCGGTTATCTTAACCCCACCTAGTTGTACTACCCCGTCCAACTAGTCCTAGTATAACCTTCCCTTGCCATACTACTCTAACCCGAGTATAATGATTCTTGAATTATAAGTTATTTCACCATTAACTTAATTAATTCCTCTTGAATAATATCATATAACCGTATCAATAAGTTATATAAAGTAAATACTTCACACACTGTATTATTCCCACAAATGATTAACTTAATTAATTTCTCATTAATTATCTGCATACAACTGTAATCCGAGTTATATAGAGTAAATACATCACACACTGTATTATCAACTACATATAATATTTACTACCATATTATACGTACCTTTACTAACATCCACACATATATCATACGTGTATCCATCCTTCCGAGTTTACCCTCATCGGATGATTCCCTGTAGAATGCTATCTCACTAGGTGTGCTCACAAAACCTAGTTTCCCCAAGTTAGAATCGCTCACCATCTTGGACCAAAATATACGAAATGGAGGCGGTCATATTCCTTCCCTGAAAGTGAGATAAATCCCTCACCCATATATACCGGACGCTATGACCTGGGGATATACTCGCCCTACTCCTCAAGCTAGGGGATTCACCCACATCGCGCAACCTCCCTTGATAGCATTAGAGTATATAAATTTAATAAATATCTAATCACTGATATTTAGTATCACGCAAAATAAATACACGTATATATATATTATCACGACACCGTATATATATAATATAAACTCCGGCTTTACCGTATACTCAAAATCCCGTACACTGCCTGTAATTTAATATCACACAATATATGCACGTATATATATATATATATATATATATTTACTATCACTACACCGTATATATATAATATAAACCCCGGATCTACCGTGTACTCCAAGTCCCCTACACTGCCTGAAATTTCCAGAGTCTGTGGCCAGACTCAATGTAGCTAATTTACTCACTTAATAATTTATCGTCTTCCCGAGCCTATGGTCCGACTCTAATAATTTTAACTCAATCTTTAATTTATATAATACTTTCCCCGAGTCTATGGTCCGACTCCAGTTAAATTAATTGACACACTTATTAACTTAATACCTTCCCGGGTCTATCACCCAACTCTAATTAAATTAATTGACACACATATCAATTTAATACCTCCCCGAGTCTATCATCCGAATCTACCTTCATTAATTATCACATCCATTAATTTAATAACTTGGTGTCACCCAACCATTATTCCCGGACTCACTTACTTAGCCCGAAACTTAATATTTCCCGAGTCTTTGTTCCTATCACAAGGGAACACACAATAGGCATTCACAACCCAAGTAATCCTATAAAACAGTAGGTATTTACACAACCCAATTCTTCATACTTGTACGTAATATATTTCTCTCTAATATTCACCGTACTTGTTTGCTTTACGAATTTATCTCACTTTCGTATTAATTCAAGTATTCACACAACTCTAAGGGTCCTAGTTACCCCTTGTTATATCAATTCAGTAGTTACCCTTGTTAACCCACTGACCTAACGAATTTAAGCTCGCTCATGCTTTTTCGTAATTATATTTTTCTCATCTCAAATTAGAGTACGTCACAATCAAGCTTATGAATCTCCACATTAACTCTCTCACAAAATTAAAGTCCAACACTCAATCATAGACCTACTTCCATATCATTATTCCATCAATATATTTCATCAAGGTCCCAAACACTTCCCCGATAAAATTTTAGACATTTGAGGCTTAAAAAGAAAAATCTCAAATTTTCTGACAGATTAAACAACCTCTAGTAAAATTTCGATTTCTCCCTCTACATAACTCCGATTGACCTGATTCCAAGTTCATTGGATAGCTAAGAGAAATACCTTTCCAGTAATGTATGGCTCACACTCTAATTCGAAGTAAAATTCAAATCGCACACGTTTAAAGTCACGTTAAAAGTCTGGTAGATTACTATGTTGACAGATTAAACACCCTCTAGTAAAAGATCGATTACTCCATCTACAGAACTCCGATTGACCTGATTCCAAGTTCATTGGATAGCTAAGAGAAATACCTTTCCAGGCATGTATGGTTCACATTCTAATTCGATGTACAACTCAAATGGCATACGTTTAAAGTTGTATCAAAAATTCTGGCAGATTGACCTCTTGTGTTCATCAAATAAACCCTAAGGACTCGTTTGGTTCGAGATTTGGGAGGGGAACTTTGGATTCCTGGAATATAAAATTCCCCTCATTTAGAATTACTATGTTTGGTTGGAGTTTTGGGGAGGAAATTAGAATTCCAGGAACTTAAAATTCCCACAACTTTGATACTTTTCTTTCCCACCAAAAATGGGGGGAATAAATTAGAATTCCCAGGAATCCTCACTTATTTTTATGGTATGACAAAAATACCCTTTTTATTAGCACATAAAAACAAATTCTTCCAATTATATCCTAAATTATATGTCAAAACTAAAACCCGATCAGATTACCCTCACTTTTTCTTTCTCACGTTTTTATGGTAACCCTCCTCTCTCTCTCTCTATGTACGATCCTGTCTCTCTCTCTCTATACGTATATATATGTATATATATATACAGATATATATGTATGTATATATATATAAACTACATATATGTAATTTTTTCTACTATTTTGTAGATCGCTTGAACACAAACCTGTAGAGGAGCAAACCGAACACATAGGTAAGATCATCTCTCTCTCTCTCTCTCTCTCTCTTTCTCTCTCTCTCTCTCTCTCTCTCTCTCTCTCTCTCTCTATATATATATATATATATATATATATATATATATATATATATATATATATATATATATATATATATATATATATGTAACCTAATTTGTTTGATTTGGATCCCTAATCAATTGATTCATTTCAAGCCCTAATTTGATTGATTTGGAGCCCTAATCAATTGATCTATTCGGAGCCCTAATTTGATTGATTTGGAGCCCTAATCAATTGATCTATTCAGAGCCCTAATTTGATTGATTTGGAGCCCTAATCAATTGATTTATACAACATAAAAATCCTTTCAAGCTATGTAAATTGATTTTTCTCCCATGCATTCTATATGTGTAGTTTGATGTGTACATGTTCTCATTTTTTTGAATTTTTACATCAAAAAGTACAAATATTGCAATTATTTATTGGGGTGTTTTTGTTTCAATTAGCAATTATTTGTTTAAGCCTAATGTACTTTCTCAATATGCATATGTAGATATGAATCGTGTAGTGTTGGAAAGGAAGCGAAAGACCATAAGTTTGTGTGAGACTATTACGAGTATAGTCAATGTTGTAGGGATGTTTTACATTTTGATATATGTTAATGTGGTGATATATCGTAAAAGAAATAGTTTTATAAGAGACGTATTTAGTAGGAGAATAAGTCGTTTATTAAACATGCATGCCATGGTGTACGTGAGTGATAAAGCTTGCATTGATAACCTTCGGATGGATAGGCACACTTTTTCTAAGCTTTGTTATATGCTCCGTACCCATGGTATGTTAGTGGACACGAGAAATATCAAAGTTGAAGAGATGGCCGCGATTTTCTTGTACATACTTGCTCACCATACAAAGAATCGAGTATGCATTAGAGAATTCAAACATTCAGGAGAGACCATCAGTAGATCTTTCAATAAGGTGTTACAAGGAGTTATATTATTGCAAGGGCACTTACTCAACACACCAGTTGCAGTCTCTGAGGCGTCGGACGATTCTAGATGGAAATGGTTCAAGGTATATAAACAAGCTTCATTTTAATTCTCATATGATATTTGTGGGAATGAAACTTAAAATTCTATTAATTCTTGTAGAATTGCATAGGGGCATTAGATGGAACTTATATTCGGATTAAGGTGTCAGAAGTTGATAAACCTAGATATCGTACAAGGAAGCATGATGTTGCAACAAATGTCTTGTGCGTTTGCTCTCATGACATGCAAATTAATTATGTATTACCGGGATGTGAGGGATCCGCACAAGATTCGCGAATACTTAGGGATGCAGTCAGTCGCCCAAATGGTTTGAAAGTTCCTAGGGGTATGTTTATAGATTAATTACATTATTTCAATAAATATTCCGAAGGGTATTATCTACTAATCTTTAGTATGATTATAGGTTTCTATTACCTTGTTGATGCCGGATATCCAAATGGTACCGGATTCCTAGCTCCATTTCGAGGTCAACGGTATCACTTGAATGAGTGGAGTAATGACTATCAACCTCAAAATCCGGAAGAGTTTTTCAATATGAAGCATTCTCAAGCGAGGAATATTATTGAAAGATGCTTTGCAAAACTTAAGCTTAGGTGGGGGATCCTAAGGAGTCCGTCATGGTATCCCGTGAGAACTCATAATCGGATAATCATTGCATGTTGCCTCATTCACAATCTTATAAGGCGAGAAATGGCACATGATCCATTGGATAGTGACTCAGACGAGGAGGATTCCCCAAATTTCTACGAACCAATTGGTGAACCAATCACTTATATTGAAACCTGCGACGAATGGACTAATTTTCGTGCAAACTTAGCTACTCAAATGTACAACGAGTGGAGGGGATCAAGGAATGAATAGATTTAGTTTAGTGAATGAAAGAAATGTGAATTTCATATGTATTTTAATTAGACTCTGTTTTGTAGGCTTGATTAGTAATGAAGGGACTGCATTTTTATGATGTATGTTCTGTTTTCTTGTAATGTAATATATATATATATATATATATATATATATCAGTTATGTGCGTAAATTATCAGTTCTGTGATGAGATTTTGATGAGATTAAGATTGTTTTCAACAAAATGTATCAACTGTTTTCAACAGAATTGAAAACTGTTTTCAACATAACTCATAACTGTGAATGCAAATACCAAGAGAAAAAAACTGAACAAACTATATTATTTTAGTAAAAACATAGAAACAAATATACTTGTTCAATGCTCAAAAATTTGAGAAGCTATTATACTAGGAATATACTTCTTCCCCTGCATACAGTTATGGTTTAGCCCATTATCAGCTTTGGATACAGTTATGGTTTAGCCCATTAGTCACTATAGTGGTGACTGGAGGTGGTATGCAAAACTGTGAATGCAAAACACACAGATAAACCTCATATCTCTGAGCCTTGTACTCCTCAGTTACTCAGGAGTGGCTGTCCTATTAGCCCTATCCTAACTAGGGTCAATATACCAGAATGCCAGGAAAAGAGAGATTATAGGCAGAATAGTAAGGCTTCAACTGCTATTTTGGGAGTGGTAGTTTGACTTATGCCTGTAGATTTGTTTTCTTTTACTTTCAAGCTTTTTTTGTATCTTTTTGTTTTGAACAATGTCTCTCTTCATAACGGTTTCCATATTATCTGATTTGGTTTAATATAAGTATACTCTCACAGCTTCTAATACATACACAAAAAAAATAAAAGTACAGCATATAACTTTGGAAGTCAGTGCACAAAGGAGAATAATAAAGGCAGCTAATATTCAATTACGAAGAATTGATTCTACCTGTTGATATCTCTAAACAATATTAATGACAGGTGTCTGCTGCGACTTTTTGACATTTCATATTTCCTACATAACATTTTCCAGTATTTTGGAAGTGGAACAAATACACTTTCAACAGATTTAAAAAAACAAATTTTTGGTTGAACTGTTCAGCAAAGGAGATTAGGTTTGTGTTTATCACCTGAACACACTACAATATCAGTTCCATATTATGAGTTTTGTATGTTTATATTAGGATAGAAAAGAATGGCCATATCAGTTTTGTACAAATTTATGAAATTGACACAGTGGAGAGAGGAAAATCAACAAGCTGATATGACTTATAAAAGCCATATGACTTTCAGTTTTGTACAGATTTCAAAGACTGATATGACTTATAAAAGTCATATTAGTTCCATAACAGCTGAGCTTGATTAACTTGTTGAGTTTTATTGCCATATCTGTTTATATATCAGTTGTAAAAGCACATTGTCATATATGTTTATATATCAGTTCCATTTAAAAATAGAAGTTTAACTTGCTTGATTAACTTGCTGAGTTTTCCATTTACATAGCATTCGAGTTGTTACAATGGCAACAAATAGTCAACCCGCGAAATCGAAGCTGTTTTGGACACTAGACCAAGATGCAAAACTAGTGCAGTGCTTACAAGAC
This sequence comes from Sambucus nigra, assembly GCA_949130495.1. NCBI lineage: Eukaryota > Viridiplantae > Streptophyta > Magnoliopsida > Dipsacales > Adoxaceae > Sambucus > Sambucus nigra. The sequence continues at coordinate 210,964,971 of OX422217.1, forward strand.
CTATCTATTGATGGGTATTGGAAAGTTGATACGGGATTTAGAGCCGGATATTTGCAAGAACTTGAAAAGATGTTGGAGCAAAAGCTTCCTGGATGTGGTCTGAAAGCTTTTCCAAACATCGAGTCTCGCGTGAAGACTTTGAAAAAACAAACAATGGCAATTGCAGAGATGTTGAACCATGGTAGTGGCTTTGCATGGGATGACGTGGATTACATGGTTAAAGTTGATTTGGATGTGTTCAACACATGGGTTAAAGTAAGTATAATTTTTTCCAGATTGTTAATGTTGTTTCTCTTATTAATGTTGTTTATCTTAATTATATGCCTTGACCTTTTTTATGTCTAGTCTCACAGTAACGCGCGGGGACTTAGGAACAAGTCATTCCCCCACTTCAATGCTTTGAATGATATATATGGGAAGGATCGAGCCAATGGTGATGAGGCGGTAGATCCAATAGATGAAGAGGAATCAATTCGCGCCAATATTCGTAGTCTATCCGAGAATGATGATAATATTTTACCAAGTGAAGATGTTGAGGTTGAAGGAATTGATATATCTAGCACTCAAGGCAACCGAAGTCCTTCTACAAGTTGCAACAAGGGACGCAAAAAGCGTCGTAGGGTTGCGGATGATTTTGCAACTAACTTAGGAGAGATGGCGTCTTCATTCAAAAAATTTGTTGAAAGCACCGATGTAAATATCGAGAAGTTGGGAAATGCCCTTTGTATGAACCATGAGACCGAGCTCGGGAAGAAGGTGGTGGATGAGTTGAGCAACAGAGATGGTTTGGATGAGGATGATGTCATCAAAGCGGCAAGCATTATCATTGGTGATAATCCAAAAAGTAGCTTGCTTCTCGCTTTGAAGCCATCCCAAAAATTGACTTGGGTTTGCAGGCTAATTGGAAAGAATTAATATGTTTTCTTCGTTTTGTTTTTTTAAAAAATAGATGGTTTTGTTGTTTTGTTGGTTATTAAAACCATTAATATGTAAAGTACAAATCGATATTTGGTTTTGTTGGTTATTAGAACCATTATGTTTTCTTTTGTTATGTCATGTTTATAGTTTCTTGAATTATAATTCTATTTATACTTTACTCGTGCATGTGTGTGTGTGTGTGTGTGTGTGTGTGTGCGCGTGTGCGTGTGCATGAAATGTGAGAATGTGTGTGTGTGTGTGTGTGTGTGTGTGAATGTATGGGAATGTGTGTGTGTGTGTGTGTGTGTGAGGGAATGTGTGCGCGCGCGTGTGTGTGTGTGTGTGTGCGCGCGCGTGTGTGTGAGGGAATGTGTGTGTGTGTGAGGGAATGTGTGCGTGTGTGTGTGTGTGAATGTGAGGGAATGTGTGCGCGCGTGTGTGTGTGTGTGTGTGTGTGTGCGTGTGTGTGAGGGAATGTGTGCGTGTGTGTGTATGAGAATGTGTGTGTGTGTGTGAGGGAATGTGTGCATGTGTGTGTGTGTGTGAATGTGCGCGTGTGTGTGAAATGTGAGAATGTGTGTGTGTGTGCGCGCGCGCGTGTAAATCTTAGTGTTGATATTTAATTATAAACATATTAATGCAAAAGGGTATTTTAGGTAAATGATATAGATTCCATTCCTATTATTGACGAACCAAACATGGGAAAGTAATTTAAAATTCCAGGAAAATAGAATTCCTATTTGAACCAAACAATGGAAAGGAATTCAAGATTCAAGGAACTTAGAATTCCTGGAATTGAGAATTCCTATTCCCCTCCCAAATCTCGAACCAAACGAGTCCTAAGTCATTCAAGATTCATGTTCTTCATCCAAGAACTCATAAAGATTCCATTAACAAAACCCCATTTTGTACCCATTTATCCCCAAAATGAATTTTAGTTACAAATCACTAAAATATGAATTGGATATCACAATTTAGGAGTAAAAACAGTTAACCACTTGCCTGTAAGTGTTCGTAGTGTCTGATCCGTTGTTGATGTCCCTTAATTTGGCTCCAATAACCTCCAATTTGTTCTTGATTTGCTTTCCCCCAAATCTCCTCTCAAACCCCAGGTTTAGAGTTATGTTGGCTGCCATCCCTTAATCTCCCAATTAGGTAAAAAACACTTAATCCCGTTTTTAGTCTAATGGGCTTAATTAAAGTGGCCCAACTCACCCCGTGTGGGCCCGGCTATGCCCAAAAATATCCCGAGACCCAATTACTACCCCCGGGTACTCTTTTCTGACTATCTTGACCCATCCGGACTCAACCGCGCAGTCAGAATTGACATTCGAATTAATTTATAAAAATCCTTATCTCACACCCCATTTAGTCTATACCGACTCCCGACTGGGCTAAGTGTATACCTAGTCATTAATACTCGAAATGACGTAATTAAATTATTACTATGCACTTAGTAAATAAATTTCCCTAAACATTAACCATTCACTCCCCGATTAATATTTAAATATATATATATATATATATTGCCATAATTAATTCAATTAAAATTACAACACACCAGTAATTTAAAATTTCCGAATTAATTAAATATTAACTATACAAAAATACCGGGTGTTACAATAGGTTGATGTTTGCATCCCTTTAAAGGGCCTTGCAGAATGAGTCTGAGAAGAATGGATATACAAATTATCATTCTGAATTTCCTAATTTCTCACTCTCAAAAATTCGTTCCTCCTCAAATCCTATTTCTGAGCAATACTGATGTGGTTCTATACGTTCTCCATTATGCGCTTGAATCGGATAAACAACGTTGAATCCTGGGGACAGATATTTGAGGCTCAAGGCACCACTCGATTAAGTGCGGGCGATATTTCTATCTTAGGACTATATGTCTAACACACACCTCAACATCCAAATAAGTTGTTATAATTTTATTGTGATCTTAAATTTTCCGGTATACACATACAACACATTCCAAACCAACACCATTATAGAATGATCCGTTTACCTTAAACCCAAAAATATATTATACAAAAATTGGTAAATACATTAAAGTAAGACTAAAAAGAAGGATATAATAGTATAAGAAACTTACCACTACTAAAATTAATCAATCGTCAAAAGCAATGAATTTCTGGAACCTACAAAATAAAATCAAACTTTATGAAAAGGGAACAAATAAAAGTGCATTATAATTTTAATTTTAACAAATAAACAACTATGAGACATGCATAGTCCATAAATCTAGTAACTTAAAACAAAATGAAATATAACCAGTAAAGACAAAAACATAAAACATGACGTAAATTTTTAATGATCTATACATTAAAATTCTTAGTTTGTTTTCGTATACAATTTAGCTGGGGAAAAAACTATTATACTGGACCATTTCACAAAGCCCCTTTAAACACAAACCAAGCAAGCCAAATAAGGAACTATTATTGCATCCATAGTAAGAATACACTAAAATTATTTGGTAAAAAAATAATATCAAGACATGATCATTGTCAAGCTAACAGGGTGGAAAAACAGAGCATCATCTCTGATTCCATATCCAAGATAATATGTTATGAATAAATCATAAAAGGAAAGTCCGAACCAAACACAATTTTTCATTCATCCTCTTTTAATAGGGTGGACATAACAAAGCAACATTGAAAACTATAGTCTTCACCTAATCATTCACACTCACTCAACCTTCTCCCATTTTATAAAACAAATTGGAAACTACAATGGCCACATGGTAAACCAAAAAGAAAAGAAAATATTAGACTATTAATACACCTTTATTGAAAAAGTGAAACATATAACTGTTGGCACTTCAATTGGAGTTTCAAAACTTAGTTTCGAAACTTAATCGGCATGTATACCTGAATAATATTCCCTACCTAGATTAAAAATGTATAAATAACGTTGGCGCATATATATTTAATGTATAGAACTTGATTTATAACAAAACGATTGCGACGTACTTGACAATATATGAAAATGTATAACAAATTTTGTTTTGATAAAACCAAACTGAACATGACGTAGACATCATTTGCGATTCAAAATGGTCATTTGAATTCACTAAGTTATCACCGTAAAACTAAAATTATAATTATAATCTTAATTAGCGACTAAATTGTATAGAAAAAATAAATTTTAAAAGTAGGACCAAAGTTGTATACATAGAAATTTAGGCCACCATATTGTTATCACGCCTTATAATAACGGTGTGCCTTTATAACCACCATATTGATTATATCCATTGACATGGACTACACCATACTTCAGTTACGCGGTTGCATCCGTGTATGAAATACATGGATCATTAGATTGACATTTTCATAGATTGCGGTCAGATATGTTTGAATACTCTCCATAAAAGGTGTCTACAAATTTGGGAGCTAAAGTCTTGGTTTGGGAGGATTGGTTTTCTACAACATCACCTTAGTCACTTATATATCGCATTCTAAAATTAGATTTTCCCCCAAAAATCATTTCAAAAATATCAATATAGTTATTTTCTATACCAATCTAAAATAAAAAAAAAAGTTAAAAACCCCAAAGTGGAACCCCCCCCCCCCCCCCCCCCAATCTCTCTAACCACATGACTTGAATCACCGTTGTGACACCCCGCCTAATAAGATACCGGGTCATCACTCCAATAAATTAAAAAAGGAGTCTCATATGGATCATTCTTAACATCACTGTCGAAAAGTCCATTTAATTACTAATAACCTATTAGGCCGGTGTCAATATTTTAACTTTACAACTCTTTTTAACAACAATAAATAAAACAACCACACAGTTTAGCGAAAATGAAACTGAAATGAAATCAAATAACCGAACACTTGGTCAAAAGATACAACCATATCGAATGATGTACTAAAAGAATAAATAAATGCAATTGAGCCATTGGCCTGAATATTTATACAGTACCTCCTATCTAGAGTACAAGAATGGAAGCGTCTATAAAAAACTTGCACGCATCCACAGCTGCTGCAGCTGACGTCTGACTCGAAAGAAGTTCTATCCAGGCGTCCCCGTGTCTTGAGACCTATATATATATAATATATAGAAAGAAAGGAGAGTAGATAAACGGGTCAGAGCCCGAGTTTTTGAAAATATTTTGCAAGTGCATAAATGCCTTATTATTCTGAAAAAGGTTTTATCTCATATTTAAGTTTGGTATCGCACTCCCATGAGATACCCCTCACCTCTCCACTAACAATGCACTCCTAGCGCATCCCTCTAGACATCCTAGTCAAGCTATCCTGCTAAACTAGTCTATCACTATTCCACTATCCATCCTAGATAGTCCAAGCAATGTACTAAGGGATAAACTTCACCCCAGTCTCAACGCTATGCCATGTTCGTGCGTGGGGTGTCTCACAAAGCGAAATCCAAATAAGGAACCCCCCCGATACACTACAATGCGGCAAGGTCGATCGTCGAGATCCGCCAGTCCCTCAGTACAGAAAGAATATATATATATATATACCACAAACATTTATAATATTAGAGCACTAAGGATTAAACTTCTCCCCAGTCTCAACACAATGCCAGATTCGTGTGTGGGGTGTCTCGCAAAGAGAAATCCAAACAAGGAACCCCCCGATACACTACTATGCGGCAAGGTCGATCGTCGGGATCCATTAGACCCTCGACACTCGATTCATCCATATGAATAAAATCATATTTTACTATAACCATCCGGATCTATCTCCCGGACGGAGAGTTCATATATCAAGTATTCAAAACTTCCCATTTCCCTTTTTATACTCAGGAAATGTAAATATAAAAGCCAATTCATTATCATGAATTGCTTTAACAAATCATATACTTTTAAAAGCCAGTTTTATTATCATAAAAATGATTTTCCTTTATATGTCATCCCATTTCCCTTTTTATTCTCAGGAAATGTACCCAAAGCCATTTCCATTATCATGAAAATGGTTTGATCAAATCATGCTTCCACATCCCTTCTTCCATCAGGGAGTGTTACCGAAGCCAAACCTTTATCCCGTTTCCCTTTTTATACTCAGGAAATGTAAATTAAAGCCAATTTATTATCATAAACTCCTTTAATAAAACTAAGACCGGCCCTCCGGGTTTCCCCACTGGACGCGCCCCTAAATGGCTATCATCTTCCAGGGCCTATCTATACAAGACAACCTGGGAAACTACCAATGTCGGGAAGCGTCCATATTGCCTGTGGGAAAGTCTGGACTACACCCGGAATCCCCTAACCAGCACAGTAATACAAATGCCCATATGGCCTAGGGACTATATCCAACCTGCTCAATAGCCAGGAAGGCTTCACCACAACTGTAACAACCCGCCTAATAAGATACCGGGCGATCACTCCAATATTAAATTAAAACAGGAGTCACAAATGGATCATCCTTAACATCACTGTCGAAAAATCCATTTAATTACTAATATCCTATTAGGTGGTCGTTAAAAACTTTTATCTAACTACTCTTTTTAGCGCACAATTTAAAACATTCACAATTACATGCGTAATGAACAGAAATGGAAATGAAAGGAACTAAAATAACCGAACACTCGGTCCAAATATACAACCATATCGAATGCTGTACAGAAAGAATAAATAAATGCAATTGGGCCATTGGCTCGAGTGTTTATACAATATCTCCTATCTAGAGTACAAGGAAAGAAACGTCTACCGATAACCTGCAAGCATCCACAGCTGCTGCAGCAGACGTTTGACTCGAAAGAGTTTCCATCCAGGCGTCCCTGTGTCTGGACACCTATATATATATATATATATATATATAGTAGAGAGAAAGAAAGGAGAGTAGACAAACGGGTCAGGGCCCGATTGTTTAGAAAATATTTTGCAAGTGCATAAATGCTTTATTTTTAGAAAAATAGTTTTATCTCATATTTAAATTGGTATCGCACTCTCATGAGATACCCCTCACCTCTCCTCTAACAGTGCACACCTAGCGCATCCCGAAAAACATCCTAGTCGGCTAAACTAGTCTAATACCCAACCACTATCTAACCTAGATAGCCAAATAGATGTACTAAGGGCTAACTTCACTTTAATCTCGACGCTATGCCATGTTCGTGCGTGGGGTGTCTCGCGAAGCGAAATCCAAACAAGGAACCCCCCCGATACACTACTATGCAGCAAGGTCGATCTTTGAGATCCTCCAGTCCCTCAGTACAGAAAGATATATAATATATATATACCATAAACATTTAATGATATAAGAGCACTAAGGATTAAACTTCTCCCCAGTCTCAACACAGTGCCATATTCGTGCGTGGGGTGTCTCGCGAAGTGAAATCCAAACAAGGAACCCCACCGATACACTACTATGCGGCACGGTTGATCGTCGGGATTCATTAGACCCTTGGCACCCAATTTATACATATACATACATCTACAATATACTTCCGAATAATATAAATATCTCCCGGACTGAGGATAACTTGATATATAAAGTATTTATAAATACTTATCCTTTTCATTTCAAAAACTTCCATTTCCCTTCTCATATCCAGGAAATGTATTTATAAAAGCCAATTCATTATCATGAATTGCTTTAACAAACCATATACTTTTTGAAAGCCAATTTTATTAACATAAAAAGCTTTTCCTTTATCAATTATCCCATTTCCCTTTTTATACTCAGGAAATGTATTCAAAGACATTTTCATTATCATAAAAATTCTTTGATCAAAACATATGCTTCGACATCCCTTCTTCCATCCGGGAAGTGTTACCGAAGCCAATTTATATATAACCCATTTCCCTTCCTATATCCAGGAAATGTAATTAAAGCAAATCCATTATTATAAACTGCTTTAATATAAACGCGTTCTAAGACCGCCCGTCCGAATTTCTCCACTGTGCGCGCCCCTAAATGGCTATCCTCTTCCAGGGCCTCCAAGACAACCTGGGATCCTATAACGAAAGACGTCGGGAAGCGACCATGTGCCTGCGGGATAGTCAAGACCACACCCGGAATCTCCTAACCAGCGCAGAAAATATAACAACAAACGCTCACATGGCCTATAGGACTATATCCACCCAGCATCATTAGCCAGGGGGCTTCACCATACGAACGCAACTTCCCTTATGATAGCGATTTAGAGAGGTGTGTAATCCATATTTTATTAATTATGAAAAACATTTATTTTTCCATTTTGAAAATATTCAATTATATATTTTCAAAATCATTTCCATCCTCATATATATATACTTAAAACATACAGTATATACATATCCTATATTTTCTTCCTAGAATATATATAACCGGCCTTAGTGGCCTATAGCATCTAGCGATGACTAAATATCCCAAAGATTCCCTCCCTGAATCGTAATCATGCTTTCATGGTTGCATGATTCTAAATCCAAAGTATTTCTTACTTTAATAATCACTATATACTTCAATCCTATTCTAAGGATTTTATTGGATATCTCCAATGATACTATTCTCCTCTAAGTGAAGCATATATATATATATATATATATATATATATATATATATATATATATATATATATATATATATATATATATATATATACCCCCAAATTATCCTAATTGTCTCCTAGGATATACTTAATGATAATCGATATAAGTATGCCTTCTATTAGCATAATTATATAGGCTTATTTGCCTGCGAGAATTATCCTCAGTATTTATCTCACCCGAACAACCTTAAACTTAATGGGTTAAGGATTTCATTTCCTTGAACCCCAAGACTACACCTAGTCCAATTAATCGTTTAGAAGTCCCCAATTAAAGTTAGGAACCCTAATCCATCAATTTCTACAATTACTCTATTTTCCTCGAAAATATAGATTAAGGGTTATATACTTAAAACCCTTACTTTACCCTCCTAAATTACCTTAATTTATGGACCATGAAGTCCTAAAAGGTCCCTTAGGTTATCACCTAATTAACCTCAAAACAAGATGAAATGAAATCTATCCCATCCAAATCACCCTAAAGAAATTGTTCATTTTCAGCAGAGGTCGATCGATCGACCCATGGCCTTCGATCGATCGAAGGCTTCGATCGATCGATCCCCGAGGCTCGATCGATCGATCAAATCGGGCAGCTTCTTCTCCGAGAAGCTGTTTCGGCCATGGAAGCTTCCCCCAAGCTTCCATCTCTCCACCCAACTGCCTACAACTTCTACCAACAACAAATACACTTATAATACGGGTCCTAAACATCCCAGGACCCAGAATCACCCAATATTTTTGGTTAATTACTAAAATCTCCAATTTACCAATTTCAGGGGTTTATTCGTTTTATCTCCCGAAAACCCGTTTTATCCACGAATACCCAACCCAAAATCATTAGGGTTTGTTATACCAACAATGATATGAGATATTTATGCTCAAAAATAAAATAAAGCAAGTAAACACTTGCCTCGTGGATACAATTCGACGTCCTCGAGCCGAATCCCACGGAGGCCGGCCGGAATCTCCCCCTTTTTCTTCTTTTCTTCCCTCTCTCTCTCTTCCCTCTCTTCTTTTTTCTTTCTTTCCTCTCTTCCTCTATATATATAGAGAAAAAGGGTTTTATCCCTAAAAACCCAAAAACGACTCGTTTACCCAATTACGAGCCTATTTAACTCTAAAATTACCCGGAACTTAATTTCGACAATCGGACACTCTTTTCCGACTATCTCGGACATTCCGAGACTCGTGGCGCAGTCGAAATTTCCATCCGAGGTACTTGACCGCAAATCACTATTCTAATCCAAAATAATTAAATGCGGTGTTCTACTCAAAATCTCACTTCTTTTGTCGCTATACTCCGTGGCGACATATAAATAAAATATCTCGACCTATATGGTCCCAAAATAATTTATAACACCCTTCGAAAATCATCAAATCCTCGAAAATCCCAGAAATCACTATTTCGAGAAATTCTCCAAATTCCAAATTTTACTTAATTATAGAATTCGGGTTATTACAACAACGCGCGCAACTTCCCTTATGATAGCGATTTAGGGAGGTGTGTAATCCATAATTTATCAATTATGAAAATCATTTTTCTTTCCATTTTGAAAATATTCATTTTTATATTTTCAAAAACCTTTCCATCATAATATATATATATATATATATATATATATATATATATATATATATATATATATATATATATATATACCTAAATCACACAGTATATACATATCCTATATATTCTTCCTAGAATATATATAAACGGCCATAGTGGCCTATAGCATCTAGCGATGACCAATAATCCCAAAGATTACCTCCAGGAATAAAAATCATGCATTCATATAAGCATGATACTAAACCCAAATATTTCTTAATTTAGTAATCACTATACACCTCAATCCCATCTAAGGATTTATTGGATATCTCCAATGATACCCTTCACTCTAAGTGAAACCAACACATACATATATTCCCAGTTTATCCTAATTATCTTCTAGGATACACTTAACGAAAATCGATATAATTATGCTTTCTATAAGCATAATTATATAGGCCTCTATTCCTACGAGAAATGTCCTCGGGATTTATCTCACCGGAACAACCTTAAATTCAACGAGTTAAGGATTTCATTTCCTTGAACCCCCAGGACTATACCTAGTCCAATTAATCATTTAGAAGTCCCCAATATCATTTAGGAACCCTAATCCATCAATTTCTATAATTATTCTATTTTCCTCAAAAATATAGATTAAGGGTTATATACTAAAAACCCTTACTTTACCCTCCAAAATTACCCTAATTTATGGACCATAAAATCCTAAAAGGTCCTTTAGGTTATCACCTAATTAACATCAAAGCAAGATGAAATGGAATCTATCCCATCCAAATCATCCTAGAGAAATTGTCAAATTTCAGCAGGGGTCGATCGATCGACCCATGGCCGTCGATCGATCGATGGCTTCGATCGATCGATCCCCTATGATCGATCGATCGATCAAGTCGGGCTGCTTCTTTTCCGAGAAGCTATTTTGGCCATGGAAGCTTCCCCCAAGCTTCCATCTCTTCACCAAACGGCCTACAACTTCAACCAACTACAAATACACCTATAATACGAGTTCTAAACATCCTAGAACCCGGAATCACCAATTAATTTCAACTAAAACCTAAGTTTCTCCAATTTACCATTTTTAGGGGTTTATTCGTTTTAACTCCCAAAAACCCGTTTTATCCACGAAACCCCAACCCAAAATCTTTAGGGTTTGTTTATACCAAACTACGGTATGAGATATTTATGCAAAAAGGGAAATAAAGTAAGTAAACACTTGCCTCGTGGATAAAATCCGACGTCCTCGAGACGAATCCCGCGGAGGCTGGCCGGAATCTCCCCCTCTTTCCTCTTTTCTTCCCCCTCTCTCTTCCCTCTCTTCTTTCTTCTCCCCCTCTCCCTCCTTTTATAAGGAGAAAAGGGTTAAATCCCTTTAAAACCCAAAAACGACTCGTTTACTCATTTACGAGCCTATTTAACTCCAAAATTTCCCGGAACTCAATTTCGACAATCGGACACTCTTTTTCGGCTATCTCGAACATTCGGAGACTCATGGCGCAGTCAAAATTTTCATCCGAGGTACTTGACCAAAAATCACTATTCCAACCCAAAATAAATAAATGCGGGTTTTCCAATTAAAAATCCCACCTCGTGTCGCTTTACTCAACGACAACATATAATTAAAATATTTTGACCTATAGTCCCAAAAATAATCACAACATCCCTCGAAAATCATTTAATCCTCGCATATCCCAAAAATTTCTATTTTAGGAAATTCTCCAAATTCCAATTTATAACTAATTATGGAATTTAAAAGTCTCCAAAAGGGCGGGTTGTTACATACTCCCCCCCTTACAACGGAATTTCATCCTCAAAATTTGGATATAACCTACACCATATAACTAGGATCACTATAAATCCTAAAACCTCAAGGGAATGGTACTAACTCAATGGTTCCCAACCATATGCCATATGACTGCCACGATTGCAAAGTGACTCTAATACGTCACATAATACCGATCACCTATAATGCCTATCAGCATGAATTTCAACCTTATATACTACGCTCATTCTATTCCAGGCGGTATATAAAACCATTTTACCAAGGTTCCCATACACCTTTCCAACTTGTGCACATCTGCACATCCGTAGTGAACGTCTGACACGTAACACTCTCTCCCAATAAGGGTCTCCTTTCCTCGGTGTAATACTCATCTATCAGTTCTCCCGACCCGCGAAATTTCAATCCTCCTAACCTCGATGCCACTAACTCTAGCGAACCTATATCCTACTAATGCTACGGTCTAAGCGTTACCCTAGTTAAGCGAAACGAGTATCCTAAATATGTCCCTAGTGCCCAAGGCCTCTCTCGAATCCCGACATTTGCTCGGTTTCGTGCGTGGGACGTCTTGCCAAGGAAAAATCCAAACAAGGAACCCTTCTGTTATACTACTCCCTCGCATCGTCGGTCATCGAGATGTAACGGCCCAAGGCACACCAGCGGGACGTCCTAAATCCTGCCTACGCTAACTTATGAACACGTTTCTACTATCTTATCCTTCCGCCCATACGGAAGGAAACCTAACCAATCGAAGTGCCCACTTTCTGTAGAAAGTGTCACGAACATAATACCCAATGTATCTTCTCAAGATCTTCCTTTTCATTAAGGATGGTTATTATCCTCAATCCAATTTCTCTAAGTCCAACCTTATCCACCCACTTGTGGCGAGGGGACCACTTTAGTGCTTTTCCATAGCACAATCTTTCCATAGTATAACAACATCATGTGGCTCATAGCCTATAGTGGTTCATCCACACTATAAGACCTTTCCACAAAATCAACATCCTTGCATCCCATAACAGCTCTCCACTCCCGACGCCATTAAGAGTCATGTGTGGAGTGTCTCGCAAAGAAAAATCCAAACAAGGAACCCCTCCACACATTAACCCTTGACTTCGTTGGTTATGGAGTTCCGTCATTTCAACATGCAATCGAGATATCCCTATCCCCTAATCCAACAAAAAGGTGATCTGAACTCCTATCTCTAACTAAGAGTCATACCACCCTACGCTCGCACTCATTTTTAAGTCCTTGCGCAAATAGTAATGAGATTTATGTTCAGCTCAACGAAAATCCTGCGGCCTTAAATCCTATATATAAGGTCGCCATATACCCAAATCACGATAATGAAACCTCTACTCCTCGAAGTTTCGTATCCCACAATAAATAAGGTGAACTCAACGTATATCTAGGTGAGACACCGCAACAATAACCTGTTCCCTCCAGGAACCATGGACACGATAGACTTGCCATTCTTAGCCTGCTATCGCTCCGAAATTACCAATACATATATACCCATCATAATACCATACTCATACAAACATATAAAACGAGTATCCCAAACCAGATATATATATACAATATATCAACACCCGCCTTTATGGCGAATGAAGGAAAATAAAATTCCGCTATCGCGGAAAACACATAAACATACATGATATTATGTTATCGAGACCGCCACAAAACTCAAAATACACACACGAGTCTAGGGCTAACAAACAGCGCGACTTTATCTAGTCACGCCAATTATACCTCCTGGATTGAGGTACAACTCATAACAACATCCTTCTCGTTCCGACTAAATCGTGGGGACTCACGGTTAAGACTATCCGTAAGATCCCTTTCGAACCCTCTACTTTACTAAAAATTCAATCTTAATACCACTCTCTACAATAGTGGTACTGCAATACTCATGACTACTCGTTCTTCAGTAGTAGCCACCAAACTCCTTAGCAATTATCATAAGGAGCGTAACCTCTACTAAGGTCCTCATCCCAACCTTCTACCAGCTGCTCCGGCTAAGCCTCACCTCCTGCTACCATCCAAGCTCCGCACACGATTCTCAAACGAGCGCGCAAAAGATTTCTATAATTTCATAATATGGCAGGAGAACGAAATCTCACAAGAGAAATCAACAATCCTAGTCCTGAGGCTCTATAACAAATCGAGAGCAACGCTGAAAGCGTAGTACGTCCACACAGATTCCTAAGGACACTAGAACCTGATGCTCTGATACCATCTGTGACACCCCGCCTAATAAGATACCGGGCGATCACTACAATATTAAATTAAAAAAGGAGTCTCATATGTATCATTCTTAGCATCACTGTCGAAAAGTCCATTTAATTACTAATAACCTATTAGGCCGGTGTCAAAATTTTAACTTTACTACTCTTTTTAACAACAATAAATAAAACATCCACACAGTTTTGCGGAAATGAAACTGAAATGAAATCAAATAACCGAACACTCGGTCAAAATATACAACCATATCGAATGCTGTACTAAAAGAATAAATAAATTCAATTGAGCCATTGGCCCGAATATTTATACAGTACCTCCTATCTAGAGTACGAGAATGGAAGCGGCTATTAAAAACCTGCATGCATCCACAGCTACTGCAGCTGACCTCTGACTCGAAAGAAGTTCCATCTAGGCGCCCCTGTGTCTGGACACCTATATATATATATAATATATAGAAAGAAAGGAGAGTAGATAAACGGTTGAGAGCTCGAGTTTTTGAAAATATTTTGCAAGTGCATAAAGGCCTTATTATTTTGAAAAAGGTTTTATCTCATATTTAAGTTTGGTATCGCACTCCCATGAGATACCCCTCACCTCTCGACTAACAGTGCACTCCTAGCGCATCCCTCTAGACATCCTAGTCAAGCTATCTTGCTAAACTAGTCTATCACTAACCCACTATCCATCCTAGATAGTCCAAGCAATGTACTAAGGGCTAAACTTCACCCCAGTCTCAATGCTATGCCATGTTCGTGCATGGGGTGTCTCGCAAAGCGAAATCCAAACAAGGACCCCCCCCCGATACACTACTATGCGGCAAGGTCAATCGTCGAGATTCGCCAGTCCCTCAGTACAGAAAGATATATATATATATATATATATATATATATATATACCATAAACATTTATAATATTAGAGCACTAAGGATTAAACTTCTCCCCAGTCTCAACACAATGCCATATTCGTGCGTGGGGTGTCTCGCCAAGCGAAATCCAAATAAGGAACCCCCCCGATACACTACTATGCGGCAAGGTCGATCGTCGGGATCCATTAGACCCTCGGCACTCGATTCATCCATATGTATATAATCATATTTTACCATAACCATCCGGATCTATCTCCCGGACTGAGAGTTCATATATCAAGTATTCAAAACTTCCCATTTCCCTTTTCATACTCAGGAAATGTAAATATAAAAGCCAATTCATTATTATGAATTGCTTAAACAAATCATATACTTTTAAAAGCCAGTTTTATTATCATAAAAATGCTTTTCCTTTATATGTCATCCCATTTCCCTTTTTATACTCAGGAAATGTACCCAAACCCATTTCCATTATCATGAAAATGCTTTGATCAAATCATGCTTACACATCCCTTCTTCAATCCGGGAGTGTTACCGAAGCCAAACCTTTATCCCATTTCCCTTTTTATACTCGGAAAATGTAAATTAAAGCCAATTTATTATCATAAACTCCTTTAATAAAACTAAGACCGCCCCTCCGGGTTTCCCCACTGGACGCGCCCCTAAATGGCTATCATCTTCCAGGGCCTATCTTTACAAGACAACCTGGGAACCTACCAATGTCGGGAAGCGTCCATACTGCCTGTGGGAAAGTCAGGACCACACGCGGAGTCCCCTAACCAGCGCAGTAATACAAATAACCATATGTCCTAGGGACTATATCCAACCTGCTCAATAGCCAGGAAGGCTTCACCACAACGTGCGCAACTTCCGTTATGATAGCGATTTAGGGAGGTGTGTAATCCATAATTTATCAATTATGAAAATCATTTTTCTTTCCATTTTGAAAATATTCATTTTTATATTTTCAAAAACCTTTCCATCATAACATATATATATACCTAAATCACACATTATATATATATCCTATATATTCTTCCTAGAATATATATAAACGGCCATAGTGGCCTATAGCATCTAGCGATGACCAATAATCCCAAAGATTCCCTCTAGGAATCATAATCATGCATTCATATAAGCATGATACTAAACCCAAATATTTCTTAATTTAGTAATCACTATATACATACATCCCATCTAAGGATTTATTGGATATCTCCAATGATACCCTTCACTCTAAGTGAAACTAACACATACCTATATTCCCAGTTTATCCTAATTATCTTCTAGGATACACTTAACTAAAATCGATATAATTATGCTTTTTATAAGCATAATTATATAGGCCTCTATGCCTATGAGAAATATCCTCGGGATTTATCTCACCCGAACAACCTTAAATTCAACGAGTTAAGGATTTCATTTCCTTGAACCCCCAAGACTATACCTAGTCCAATTAATCATTTAGAAGTCTCCAATATCATTTAGGAACCCTAATCCATCAATTTCTATAATTATTCTATTTTCCTCGAAAATATAGATTAAGGGTTATATACTAAAAACCTTTACTTTACCCTCCTAAATTACCTTAATTTATGGACCATAAAATCCTAAAAGGTCCTTTAGGTTATCACCTAATTAACCTCAAAGCAAGATGAAATGGAATCTATCCCATCCAAATCATCCTAGAGAAATTGTCAAATTTCAGCAGGGGTCGATTGATCGACCCATGGCCATCGATCGATCGATGGCTTCGATCGACCGATCCCCTATGATCGATCGATCGATCAAGTCGGGCAGCTTCTTCTCCAAGAAGCTGTTTCGGCCACGGAAGCTTCCCCAAAGCTTCCATCTCTTCACCAAACGGCCTACAACTTCAACCAACTACAAATACACCTATAATACGGGTTCTAAACATCCTAGAACCCGTAATCACCAATTAATTTCAACTAAAACCTAAGTTTCTCCAATTTACCATTTTTAGTGGTTTATTCGTTTTAACTCCGAAACGCCCGTTTTATCCACGAAACCCCAACCCAAAATCTTAAGGGTTTGTTAATACCAAACTACGGTATGCGATATTTATGCAAAAAGGGAAATAAAGAAAGTAAACACTTGCCTCGTGGATAAAATTCGACGTCCTCGAGCCGAATCCCGCGGAGGCTGGCCGGAATCTCCCCCTTCTTCCTCTTTTCTTCCCCCTCTCTCTCTTCCCTCTCTTCTTTCTTCTTTCTCTTCTTTCTTCTCCCCCTCTCCCTCCTTTTATAAGGATAAAAGGGTTAAATCCTTTTAAAACCCAAAAACGACTCGTTTACTCATTTACGAGCCTATTTAACTCCCAAATTTCCCGGAACTCAATTTCGACAATCGGACACTCTTTTCCGACTATGTCGTACATTCCGAGACTCATGGCGCAGTCGAAATTTTCATCCGAGGTACTTGACCAAAAATCACTATTCCAACCCAAAATAAATAAATGCGGGTTTTCCAATTAAAAATCCCACCTCGTGTCGCTTTACTCAATGAAAACATATAATTAAAATATTTCGACCTATAGTCCCAAAAATAATCACAACATCCCTCGAAAATCATTTAATCCTCGAATATCCCAAAAATTTCTATTTTAGGAAATTCTCAAAATTCCAATTTATAATTAATTATGGAATTTAATCGTCTCCAAAAGGGCGGGTTGTTACAACCTTGAGGTAATTGGTTGTGGTTTTACAACACCTAATATTCATGCTAACATCAACATGACCAATGACAATGATTTTTCAATTATTCACATATTCATAAAAGAATCTATTAATCAATTGAAATCCTCGATGTAGAAATTTAAAAATCACTTACTTCTATCAGCTTGTGTAATAATCGGGGGACCTCTTGAAAAACACCGGCATCTTGCAAGGTTCTCCATTGATTTTGGTCAAATTCCAGAATATTAACAATTCTTGTAGTTATAATCAATATAAAAATTGGTCATACACAACACCTAAATTTTGAAATTCAATGTGGATACGTCAAATTAGCAACCAAACCTAAAAAAATCCGTGACAAAGAAAAATCACTTGAATGAAAATTCTCTTCAATTAAAACATCAAACTCACTTTATAAAAATTACCTTTTGCTACACTTAACTACACCCCATGTCCGATGAATAAAGATTACATCGTGAATTAGGCTATTGTTCAAATAACATGTTAAATGATTAGATAAAAAAAATACAACAGATATATATAAGACAATAATAGGATTTCACTGATTTTATGTTATAAATAAAGCATAAACCAATTGTTTGTATTAATCTTACCTTTTCGAACCCCAAACAGGGATGGAGTTCAGTTCTCAAATTGAACCACCACCACAAATACATGTTTCAAAATGGCAACATACTAACAAATAACTATGAGTATTTATGAATTAATATCTAAATTGCAAGGACATAATAATATAAAAAAACAAATATGCTTAAAAAACACATTGATCAAGGCAAGTGGATGTAAAATAAACATAAAAATAGCTACAATTAATTCCAACATAATTATTGAAATTTAAAGCTCTTAATTGGATAAATAATACTCAAGTCACAATCCAACACATCCAACTTCTATAAACCAATCAAAAAAATTAAAGAGACAAAGAAAAATACCCATTTAGGAATTGGCTCAAACACCTGAGATGATATTTTAACATGAAACATATAATACACAACGAACAACTATAATAAATTTCATAAAGAAAATATATGCCATAACAATCCCACGGAGGACTTATGTCGAGGAGTTACTAAAATAAATTCTTATATCTATAAAACTAATATGTGAGGTCCTCAAACTAACTGTGATGATATTTTTTTACGCAAATCATTTAAAAAGGGTGTCATAATTGGATGATAACACATTAATAAAATAGCATTTAAAGAAGGGAAAATCAATAATATAAACATTTAACACCTTCACCTTGCAACTGATAAATGGACAGTTAATTTCTCTGCTTTTGGAAGTAGTACCATAGATAGACCAAGACTGGAACAACTAATACCAAGCCATTTATATTGGAAAAACCAAGCAAACATAATACTGGATTCAATAAATATTTAATAAATAAATTATAAATTGAAATTCGAATTCGAATTTGAACCCAAAACCCCACATTTGAAATCATATAAAGCTAAAAATTAGTACATATAACAAAATGTAAATATTTGGGTTGCAAAACAACATATAATGAATACTTAAGAGAGAGAAAGAATGAAGAAGACATAGAATACCCCAATTTAACTCACATAATCAATAGTGAATGTTCATTTTATGCGGGTCTCTTAAAGATGTCTTGGAATTACAAATAATTTATAAAAATATGTTGAAAATAGGGTTAACATAGTCTCAAAAATTGGGTGAAGCCAAACAATTTTTCCAACTGATTTGGGTGAGAGAAACATATACATTAAATATCATTTACATTTACAGATTGAGAAATATAAGGGATACACACACTGATTTAAAACAAAAAGAATAAAGTGGTTAGAAAAATAGCCCTCAAACAAAACAAAACACAAAAGAAAATATACAAACCCACCACAAAAAATTATTTTCAGAAGAAAACACACACGCGCGGAGTAGAGAGAGATATTTTGAACCCTAAATCCATCAAGATAACCCCCAAAATTATGAGCTCCCTTTTGAAATCAAGAACCATAATAACAAACCACTTATTGATCCCCAAAACCTCTTAACCAAAATAGTAAAAAAGGATGTAATTGATAGAATGAGATGGAGATAGAGAAAAGTGGGAGTGTACCTGATTTTACAAAATATATGCAAATAAAAATAAAAGAAAAAATTAGATAGCTGGAAAAAAAATATTATCTGGATAAATTTATCAGTGTTCAACCCAAAAAAATTGAATAGCCATTGTTGAAGCCTCAAAATTTGGAACAACGAAAAAACTAATTACACAAAAATATGACTAAAAGTTTGAGAGCTTCAATTAGAATGAAAAAGTCCATAAATTATCCTTTAAAAATAGTGCTCCATTTTAGTCCTGAAAAAACCCACACAAATAAAAAGCAGAAAGAAAGTTAGGCTGAAGAAAATAGTGCTAAAATAGAGAAAATAAGTGTGACAGATTGAACCTTCATGGGGGAGAGAGGGTAAGAAGTAGCCGGTCAGAGAGAAGTCAACGCTGGATAGAGCAGGGGAAAAACCATTGACACTTGTTTTCGACCTAAGCTTGCAAAGTTAAATAAACCAATAAACCCACAAATGAAAAAAAACACAAAACCTAAACTAAATAACAAAATAGAGAGAAAGAAGGATAAAAATACTTCGTACACCATTTGTTTCGGCAATGGAACTAATAAGGAAAGTGAAGAGATGTGAGGGATGAAATGCGAATTTGAGACATGAAACAACGTCATAAATGGTGCCCAAAGAGAAAAAAAATCAAACCTTACCATTTTGAGGAAGAATGACCAAGATTATGAAATGAAGAACCATGAAGATTATTCTATCGCAAAATCTCCTTCCTTCTTCGTAGTGAAAAGAATAAGGAAGATGAAGACGAGATACCCAAATCATTACCTATACTTAAGCCTCGTTTGATACGTCGTATAAGGGGTCCGAATAGGATAAGAATCAGATTAGATAGGATAAGAATGGACCGTATAAGGCTTATTCTAATACTGCGTTTGGAACAGTTCCGAATAAGAAGACGGTATGGGATATAGTAATACAGTCATATGTCTGAAATACTCCAGATAGGATTAATTTATCTTCAGTTTTCCAAAAGTACCCGTCTTTTGTTTTTAATAATCAAAAAATACAAAAATATATTGTTATCACATATTTTAACTCAATAACATAATTTTTAATTTCACGTGGGATGTTAAAAAAATAAGATTATGAGATGAAAATATGTATTTGTATTTGTATTTATAATTTGTACACTCAACCGCTAGTAATCACTTACATGCATACAAAAACCATGTGTACACAAACCATGTAATAGATCAAATTTTATTATGTTCCAGTAAGATTTGTAAAAGGAGCCTCCAAATCTTGCATCTTTACTAAGATCGAAAACTTCCCGAACCACCTCTTCTTTAGTAGAAAAATCTCCAACAATTTATCGGATTCTTTATTAATCATTACGGGAATTATACCAGTGATGTCAATATTAGACATAGTTTGGTCGGCCTCCATATTGTACTGGAAGTGGTCAATGATAAAGTTACTAACAAAAGGCAAATCTTCAATCAAGTTCTCATCATTGTCTTTGATGCTATGGATCCCATCTTTTTGTGATTAGCTTTAACACTTAAGTAAAATATCTAGAATTGGAGTCTCCCCCCTTAAATTATTTAATAGAATATTTTTGTTTCCAGAAATATTCCTCATGCTTTAAAGTAGTCATTAACTTAGCTCACCAAAGATTTAGCTCAATTCTATTAGATTCCCTTTTATAAAGTTCACATGATAATTACAACTTAAACACATCATCCTCCAAGTCTTTAACCACTTGGAAGATGTATTTAAAAGTCTCATTATTCCATCTTTTAAAAAAAAAAACTTGAGTCTCTTCAATTTGTTTAAAAATCCTCTCATCCTGTTACCCTATATAGATTCATTCCGATAAGATCTAACAATCTCTTTAAGTATATGTGCTTGCATCACATTGTTTGAAATTTGGAAGGTTTTATAATTGAATCCATCAAAATTTTAATTGAAAGGATTAATGTTTCATGTTCATGGGTTGTTCAATTAAGATGTTGAATGGAGGAATTTGAGAATTCCATTATTGATTGTATAAACATCTATCCAGTTTGTCCATACGACCACATTTTCATCTTTACTGTTACACTAAGTGTACTTAAACCCTTAGTATCCCATGTCCTTTAGGCAACAATCCTCAATTTCTTGGGTAGAATCCCCCATAGCTTAAAAGTCTCCCACTAAGTTTTTCTGATCGAGAAGTCACTAAATTTAAGTCACCTATAATTGAGTGATGTTTTGCTTGAAAACCATAAGAAACATTTTCTAAGTGATCACACACCAGTCTTTTTTTATCTCTCGTGCATTTAGCATACACAATTGACAAAGATATATACATATTACAATTTTGATGCGGGAGGCTAACTTTCATATGGTACTCAGCATTAGACATATTTTGAAACAATGTATGAAATCTCCAGAAAATCCAAATCTTCCCATTTTCATTACGACAACACTCATCAAAACCTAATCTAATTTTAAACATGTCCATGTTTTTTTAATTAACTTTTGTCTATAATAAATGAATAACTCAAATTTTATAAATTTTGAGTAACTTTTTAAGTATTCTATATGAAGTTTTCTTTGGGAATAGATTGATTGTTAACTTTGGGAATGCATTGATTGTAATCCTTGGAGATGTATATAGTACTTTTTTGATCATAGGATTATTGAAGATAGGCTTCTTATACTGGACTTTAGCAACATCCCTAAGATGAGTTTTTTACAAACTGTTTGTCTCCTACTTTTTCTCCTTAGATGGCTTCCTCTTTTTGTCAAGATTCCTGCTAAATAATTGGAGTTGTTCAATGAATGGAATTATTTTTTCACCACCTACATCTCCATCTAAAGCATAAATATGTTCAGTTGCTTGGTATTTATCATAATAAGGAAGGTTTGTATCTCTAGGTTAAAGGGAAAATTGATCAATAATAATTTCTTCTTGGGAGTTTAACTCTTCATTTTGGATTTTTTGAATATGGTCATTGATTTTTCTATGGACTCTTTTATTTAGATTTGGAACTAGTTCTTGAAACCTCATCCTCTTAAGAGGACTACTGATTCCCTATTCTTCAATAACAATATCTTAAACTAAAACTTCTTTAATAGGAAGCTAGAAGATTTGGAATAAATATTTATTAGGACTTCTATGAAAACTACTAATGATGAAATGATTGTCCCCTTCCACCTGAGTCTGTGTTTGATCTCTGGTTTACGAATTTTATCCATCTTTTCCAAAATTTCATCTATCAAGACAATGATAAATATATCTAAGAAATCCTTGAACACTCTATTCATGGGATCCATGAAAACTATTGGTTCATTGGTTAGCCTGAATGGCATAACCTTGAGCTCATAAGAGTCGTATCTTATTAAAAATATGGTCTTAGGGACATCCTCATCCCCGATAAGTAATTTATAGTACCATGACCTTAAGTAAATCTTAGATAAGTAAGCGTCTCCTCTTAATTGATCGAACAAGTCAACGATATGCAACAATGGACACTTGTTTTGAATCGTGACCTTATTCAACTCTCACTAATGTATACACAACCGTAAAGATTCATCCCTCTTATTCATAAACAGAACTAGGTGACCCTAATGTGAAGTACTTATATGAGGATAAAACCTTTACCAAATAACTACTGAATCTCATCCCACAACTCTTACGGCTCTAAAGGAGTCATACTATACGATGCTCGCACTATCATCCTAATCCCCGATGCTAAGTTAATCACAAACCTAATCTCCCCACTCGATGGTAACACTAGTATCTCCTGAAACACATCAACATAATCCCTAACAACAGATATCGAATCCAACGAGATGACTATGCCCTCAGGAGTCTCTTCCACAATATAATAAAAATGTGTTCTTGACTCTCCCTCTGGATGAGGCATAATCACGAGAAACATGTCATGCCCTGGTATAGCTAACACGATAGTCCTATTGTAAAATTCCACCATCTCTCTATAAGTCACTAACTAGTCCATACCCAAAATAACATCATACTCGTCCAAGTCTAACATGAGAAGATTTTCTACTAAACATAACCTCCCTATGTCCACACCAGCCCCCTTGCATATGGAACAAATGAAAGTCTCACCACTCAAAGGTGAATCTAGAGTCATGGTAATATTCGTGGCTAAATACACTAAACCTATTGCACGTGAAAACTTAGTGAAGACAAATGCGTTTGATGCTCCCGTGTCAAATAAAAATCCACCTCATGTGCTCGTGGATAAGAAATATACCCTTAGTCACTAGAAGCGCTGGCGGTAAAACTGATCATCAGAGATGATACACACACCCAAATTGTCCCTGCCCCTACAAAGGAGACAACATTGAAATTATCGGTGGGGCTAGAAGTTGCTTTACCTGCTGCCCCTACTCCTAACCCCTAGCCATGTTCAGGAATGCACAATGCATGTGGTCCTGTTCCCCATATACGAAGCATATACCAGTAAAGTCTGCTTACATCTAGCCCTGGTAGCCCTGACAAGGATATCCCTGTCTTTGGCCCTAAAAACCTTGGCCCTATTGGGAACCCCTCGCATTCTTCCTTTGTAACTATTATGGTGCCCCGCTGACACCACTACCATCGTCTTGCCCTACTAGCTAGACTCTCCAGAACTCTTTGATCCCCTTAGATGGAAGCGATCATCCTAATAATGGGCTAATGCAGCACTTATCACCTCAATATAGGTACGCAACGTCGGGTTCCCCAATAATTTCTAGTGAATCATCCAAGTGAGTCCATCAGTAAATTTGAGGACCCTCTTCTCCTCCTCCATGTTCACCGTGTTTGTCACAAATTTTGCCTTGCGCGTGAACGCTTCCTCATATTCGGCCACAATTTATCCCTCCTATAAAAGGTCTAAGAGGATCCTACTCATCTCCGTCTAAATTGCTAATAGAAAGTACTTAAGGTCGAATCGCAGCCAGAACTCCTAGATAGTCATATTGTCTCGCTCCACTAATATGGTGACTGACTCCTACCACTGAAGTGCTTCTCCCATTAGCTTAAAAGTATCCAGTATCTGCTTTTGAGTGTTGCTGCACTCAAGCATGCATAAATGACTCTCGATGTATTTCTCCCATTGGTGAACTGTAACAACATCTCCACTTCCCCTAGAACTCTGGTGGATAACCCTTTCGAGAGGCATCTATAACTCTCTCCTAAATAAATGACACTAGATGAGTCAGAATTGGTGATGGTGGTTGCTGTGGCTAGGAATGGAGAAAATGTTATGCTAAGATAATCATTGTGGAATTAACTGTCTTTGCAATAATGGCGGCAAACTCAGCTACGATCCCTGTCCCTTGGGTGGCCTGCGACTCTGGTTGATCCTCCTACCCTGTGGCCCTCCTAGTGGTA
This sequence comes from Sambucus nigra, assembly GCA_949130495.1. NCBI lineage: Eukaryota > Viridiplantae > Streptophyta > Magnoliopsida > Dipsacales > Adoxaceae > Sambucus > Sambucus nigra. The sequence continues at coordinate 210,989,986 of OX422217.1, forward strand.
CTTGTTGGTCTATATTTCTTGTTGTTTAACATCCAAAACCAAACCAAAATCATATTAGATTCACTTCAATCTTAAATAGTAGAAAAGAACGTAAATGCGCAATATGAAACAAAAGTCCTATATATAGGGATCTACATAAAAGGAACACAAAACAGACGACATAGTATGTTAGCATAGATCCTAAGAACACTATACCATGATGCTTTGTGATAACTTGCCTATTTTAATTCCAGATGGCCAATCCTCTACTAGAATATAATAGGAAACTAATTATGGATCATTCTTAGCATCACTGTCGCAATAATAATGTAACATAAATAATAAGAACAATCCATACAATCACAATAATTGAAACAACCATCATGCATAAATAACTAGTAGGTGCGAATTGAATAAAATATCAGTCACCAAAACTAAACATCCACGGTATAGTACACATAATAACTGAATATGGAAAGTAAATGTCAGAGAAACTATAAAAGTATGTGGTAAAATAAAAGCCTATCATTTATGGCCAATATGCTTAACTGTAAATGGAAACAACTGATCCTATCTTGATAAGAATTGACTAAAGCATCTAGGTAAAAGTATAACATCCATAACTACTGTTTGGCAAGAACGGATCTATCTTTTCTATCCCGGTTGTTTCTACTGCACACCCGGGGTGTAAAAAGGAAAATAAGGAAAGAAACAAGAAATTAGCGGGTCAAACCCCGTAGAGTAGAAAAAAAATATCAAGTAAATAATTGTTAAATCGTGAAAATTTTAGTGTATTACTTTCAATATTAACCAGTCACACTCACTTGAGATATACCTTACCTCTCAACTACAATGTGCACTTAACATGTTCATTTTATTTATCCTAATTAAACTAACCGGTCTAACTAGGATATATAACTACTTTTTAAGCCCAACCCCGCTAATACTTTTATTAGCTATATCTAACTACCTTAACTAAGTATACATTAATAAGATGTAACTTATCTACACACTTTCTATAAATAGATATACACACTATATCATACAAGCATACATATATATCGCTCACTGTATCCATATAACCGTCTCCCCAGAGCTTGGACCTCACAAATACAATTTTCAGGTTCTATCCGACTACATGCATCACGTATCACATCGAGCTACCAGGTCAGAATCTCACCATCGATCCCAATTTAATAGAAATGTACTAGATGTGGTCATAAACATAGATCCGTGGATCGCAATTACACCACATTGCACTCAATTAGACTCGAAACCAACATTTATTCTCACACACGGATAGTTTCCATTCAATAGTACTATAACATGGGGAGTCAACCAACACCTACTAGTCAACGTAAGTTTTGGCTTTCCACTACACACAACCTCATACGATAACACTCTTGAGTAGGTGTGTTCAAATAAATAAGTAAAATTCACACATTCACACACACACACACACACATAAACACACACACACACCCACGCACACACACACACACATACACACACATAAACACACACACACACACGCACACACACACATAAACACACATACACATACACATACACATACACATACACATACACATACATACATACATATATATATATATATATATATATATTCACATCCATCTAGTATGTATATATAATAATCACTGAACTTGTACTCATATCCCACCGTGCACGGTTCATCCAAATCCTGAAGTTCATCCCAACTTCCCGATTTATTTATTTAACTAGTCCCTTACCTCAGCACCCTAGTTAATTATTAATTTCCCATTAATAATTACTGACACCCAACTATTTTTGAATAAATATCCACTCAATTGTATAACCTCCCACATACTTGCTTGAGTTCATAAAAATACTTGGAACATCCACGATCCAAACTCAACCCAAACCCAAAGGTCATTCTAATGAAACACCTTTTTGTTTGAACTAGAAAGGCATATCAATCGAGAACACAGACCTGAAACATTTTTCTTAGTCGGGATTCATCCCTAAAATCCCAATTTCATTTCTAGAGTTCTTTGTACCACAATTCTAAGAACTTTAACTCATATATCATCTAGAAAACATAATCCCATTACGATATACTTGATTCTAACATGGACACCCCAAACATTTACTTTATTAAGTTATTATTAAGGATTTCACCTTTTACCTATGTTCTCTATCCTCTTTCATTAAAAACAAAAAAATATCTCTAATTATATACTACTTAATCCCAATTAGTCGTTGATTCAATATCATTCATGTTATATCATTAGGTACTTCATCAATCATCAAATTTTCAAGCTTTCGTATTCAAATACCGAATTTCTACTTTAAACTAAGAAAGTAATTAACAACAAATGAAAGTGCAATATAAAGAAAGTATTTACGTGCCTCGTTGGATTACATATCTGAAGTCTTCTAAGCCAGACTGAATCCTCTTCTTCTCCTCTTCAAGATCCCTCTTATTTTCCTCATTTTCTCTTCTTTAGGGTTCCATATCTCAATATTTTGTTTGGAATATGAAAGGTGGGCTATCACCCACCTCCCCAAATCCTTAAATGTCCTCCCTAAAATCTAATCCCATTTTTTCTTTTAATTTTAGGTATAAAATGACCTTCCTACCCTTCTATGGGTATTTTTATTTCTAAGAAGCCTCTAGAACCCAAACCCAACACTCGGGTACCTATTCTAGAATATTTTGACCCTTCCCGAAATAGTAGTGCACTCGAAAAGGTCATCTGAGTCACCCAACTCCAATTATATAAACTTTTCATTAACCTGGCAAAACACGTGTCTACTCAACATGTCGCCCATAAATTATATCGATACGTTGATGTAATAACATATCGACCTGTCACAAAAGTAAATCATCGCTATCACTTATACGTGACATATGATAAATCATATAACTATTTATTTATCACACATAAGTAAATACTAATTGTAACAAAAATTAATCCTTTATCTCAAAAATTAATATTTATTAAATTATAGTTTAATTCTCTCCCAATTAAATTACTTAGATAGATAGATAGATAGATAGATAGATAGATAGATAGATAGATAGATAGATAGATAGATAGATAGATAGATAGATAGATAGATAGATAGATAGATAGATAGATAGACAGATAGACAGACAGACAGACAGATAGACAGATAGACACATAGACAAATAGATAGACAAGTAGATAGATATAAAGACAGATAAATAGTTAGTTAAATAGATAAATAGATAGATATGTTGATAGATAAGTGGATATATATATATATATATATATATATATATATATATAGCGCACACACACACACACACACACACACACACACACACACACACCTGATAAGTCGGGGTCGAATCCTTAGGAAATAGGTCGTGAAACGATGACGAAAGTAGGGTTGGCTTCTAAGATCTAGGCTCCGACTCGAGAAATAAAGAAAAGGCGATTTTGTATTTTGAGAATTTTCTAATTAACTAAGAAAATACAAACTAAACTACTAAAAGCAAGAATTGGAACTTTTAATTTCAAAAACACTTTTGGAAAAAAGAGTTGGGATCCAATCCCCCAAACAATGGATTATCTATACTAAATATAAATTTTAAAAAATCATTTAATTAATTGAAAGAAGAGCATAACGTTATTTAAAGCGCCAAACATGTGTGGGTGTTAATCTGCACAATACTTGGTCAACAAATTAATTAATACGAATGATAAAATTACCGACACGTATAGTGTATCCTCAAACATGTCGATTGATTTCAACAAACGGAGTTAAGAGACCTATATTATTAGTCCCAATTAAGTTATCAAACTCTGATAATTCATTATTTAATTATTTTGAATTTATATTTAACATCGAAAACCTATGTTGGGTTCTTGTTCCCCGACCCACTAATCATTTAGCAAGACATGGACGTAATTAGGGGTGTGAAAAAAAACCGAACAAACCGAAAAAATCGAGTCGAACCGAAAATTTTCGGGCCGGGTTTTTTTAAGGGTCGGTTCGGTTCGGTTTGATCAGGTATAAAACCGATGGGGTCGGTTCGGTTTTCGGTTTGGCATAAAAAAACGATTTTGAACCGAACCGAAGTAATGTTTATATTTTTTAATTTTATATTTTATATTATATTTATATTAGTGTTGGCATATTATATAATATTTTTTAATTTTGTATTTATATTAGGTATTAAAAATATATTTTTTATTAAAATATATGAAAAAACTTAACCGGCCCTGTCGAAAACCAATGGGCAAACCGAATCGGCCCTGTCAAAAACCAACCCTGTTCGGTTCGGTTCGTTAACAGTTTCGATTCGATTCGTTTCTTCAACAGTTTCGGTTCGGTTCGGTTCTTCTCCTCCAAAAACTGACATGGTCGATTCGGCTAAAAAAACCCGGCCAAAACCGAAACCGATCGAACTGTGAACACCCTTAGACGTAATCTCTACAATATCAATCATAATTATGAAATAATTTATTATTGAATAACAACAGAAAATAAATTAAATTATTTTACAAAGCTTGAAGAAATCAAATTGCATGCATAGAATCCACACCAAATAAATAAATTGGGAAAAAAGAACACTTCGTAACTTAATTTGATGATGAAAAGTGCAATATTTGTTTTCAAATTAATTTTGGTTCATAGTTTGCATAAAAAAGTGTAGAGTAATGTTAATTAGATATTTAAAAGGCTTAAACATGTGCCAAATTTCGTCCGAAGAGATTAACTTGGACCTAAACTATATTAGCTATAATCTAAGAAAAGATAAGAAATCATGCTAGAGACCAAACCCTCAGGGACTGAAGCCTCCACCAAAGCAAACCAATTCACTTAAATAACAGGTTTGGTCTATGGCTTTAGTCATTCTTTCTTCTTCTCCTTAATTATAGTTGTGTCCCTAGACTTCTTCTCAACTTCAAATCGTCATAACTTCTTCATCGTAGCTGGGATTAAGTTGTTGTTTCTTCTAGTGTTCTTGTGAACTCGAGATGATTAACTTTCCTATTGTCCCCACCTCCGGGTTATAGATTAAAATTTGTACCGTTTTCCCCTTGAATTCCCTTTTTTCGTAAATCTTTCCATGTTTTGACTTTTCTCTTCCATCTAATTGCACAGTTAACTTGTAAAACATAGAGAAAATAAACAAAACACAGAATACTTTCTAAAAAGGTTAGTAACATAAATATGAGATAAATTCGAGATAAATGTAGTGTTTGGGACCGTAAAAATAGCAAAATTGAGGGGATAAATATGGAATATTTGTTCCTAATATAAACCCCCCAAACATAGAACATTTCCAGGATCGAGAAATGTAGAATAATGACAAATAGGGTATAAGAATACCTCTTAACAATTGTGGGATATGATACCTTTTTTCACACAAGTGATTGGATTTAGTGCACGCAATAAGCCATTAGACCTTTATGTTACCCAAGTAGGGAAAGTGGTGTCTCGTGAGGGTTTGTGATGAATTTACCCACAAAATTTATTTTGTACCACATGGTACAACTCAAAGAAGATATCAAAATAATTAAAAATCGTAAAATTTAAATTCATAAAAATAATCACAACAAAATTTTATTCCAAAAATCTCAATTCATAGTGTGTGTGTGTGTGCGAAGCCAAAAATTAATCGCTTACTTCCACCAATTGATCATTACGTTACTTTTCAAAATTCTGATATAATTCAATTTCACACGGGATGCACTCCCAAATGACTAACTCAGATTGTGACTTTTTCTCTCGGTGTATGAGAAATTAAGAGTAAATTTATTGAACACGAGTTCAGACACACAAATTTAAAGAAGAAATTTCTTTTATGATGATTAGATCTCATGAATGGATTATGGTCATTGAAAAATGGGAAAACATCAATCTTTAGTCGCACAGTTTTGTCATTTTATTATATTTTTATATATTGTTTTAGCACTCCACATGGTGATTGACTTCATTATTCATACTAGGTTAGAACTTTCTCGGGTTATGGTGTTTTTGGGTAATAATGGAAGTGTTTAAAAACTTTCAGAGTTGGAAAGTATTCTTGTAATTGTTAGTTGGTACTCATACTGGCTTTGGCTCATTTTTCTTTTTTTTTTCATTTCATTTTCTTTCTTATTTTCATATTTTTCTCATTTTAATTTTTTATAATCATTTCTTTCTAATTTTATTTGAGCATATTTCTATTTTTCCACCTCTTCCATGTACCATTTGGACTTAATTTAAATTTTTTTCGATTTTCACATCTCCGGGCCAATTTGTTTTTTTCGGGTGAATTAAATGAAAATGGATATTATTTTAGGCTCAAGTTGCCTTTCAAAAAGGAATTTTTATGGGGGTGGAAATTTTTAGGCTAATATTTTTAGGTGAACAAATAATGGCCTAACATCGTATGCTCGAATTACTAATAAAATTATCATATGCGTCTCGAAATTTATTTTTTAGTCTTTTGACATATTTAGGCGCGTTTACAAAACAACTCTCCACTTAATTTCTGTAACCAATGAAAAAATGATTTAGAGACTAACAAAGAATTTATCACTGAAATAAGTTTTGATTTATATTTAACTCAGATTGATTTGATTACTCGGAAACGAGGAATGACACAAAAATCTCACCGAGTTGAAATCTCCACACTTTTTTCTTATAAGTCGTCAATTTTCGCTCGATTTCCATTTTTATTCAATTTCATCTTTGTGAAATGGGATTTTTAGAAATTGAGCCTTCAAACACAAATTTAGTTACACTTTTAAATATTTTTAATTCCAATTTTTATTTATTTAAAAAAATTGACTTTTTTCCCGAATTTTTTAATTTTTTTGGAATTTTTGAAATATTTCAATATTTTTGGGCATTTTGAATTTGTGAAGTTTAAAACATGAACTTATACCCCCTCCCCCACAACTTAGACTTTGCATTGGCCAGAATGAAAAGGGTTAAGATTTAAATAATACAATAATGAGTGTGAAATATGAAATAAGAAAAATTTTAAATGCAACGAGACAATATAAAACTCAAAACACAATGTTCATTAAAGCAAGAGATAGAATATTATATATCTTCTTTTTGAGAGATACAACGATGAAGTACAAAGAAACTACATAATGAAAAGCAAAAGTATATAAGAGTTTAATAAGAAGGGCGCAGGGCATTGGATCAATGAAGTAGTGGGGAAATTCGGAGCCCGGACCCATGCTTAAGGGGTAAAGATCGGCTTGGGGCCACATCATCATTCGAGTGTTCTAGCAGTAGTCGACCCTATCTTCAAGGTATTTGTAAATTTACCCGTTGAGATGCGCCTCGATTTGATCCATTCAACTATTAATGATTGTTGTGTTGTAAGCGTTCTCATCAAAGTAGCCTTAAAAATCCAGGTTCGTCGGATCGTTGTCATCTTGATAGCTCTCATCAAAACTCCCTTCTTCCTCTTCATCATCAATTTCTTCAACCTCAGCCTCTCCTTCATCTACAACTCCCTCCCCCATTTAAACATCATTAAAAATTGCCTCGGGGGAGCTGGTGTTACGAGCTTCCTTGTTGCTTCGATGGAACGGATGGCGGAGTCATTTTTGGTTGGGAGGATGGTGTCACAAGTGATGAGATTGGCCAACTAGGAGCGCTATGGAAGTATCCCAAATGAGAAAGTCTGGCTAGTCCATGGAGAATTAGGATCTTATCGGCTTAAAAGTTACGGAGGAGAGATATCTTTACGGCGGTACGGGTAAGTGCAAGACTGGAAATATTTAACGCCCGCCATTTTTATCTTGTGCTTGATGATTTGGAGGGTGAATTTAATTATGAACCCATCAATATAGGCCTCGTATTTGCCTTAGGAAGTGAAAATAAGGGACCCATAGAATTATTTGACAATAGGCTCATAGACGGGGTCTGAGTCCTTGGAAATCCACTTTTTCCACCCAAACCAATAGAAAAGAGACACGACATTATTGGGTATTTCATTCCACATGGTTTTCCTCTCAATAAACAATGTGCGCCAAGCACTGAAATATTCTTGGCACCAATTCCATTCCTAGGTTAAACAAAATGTTTATTGGTCATCGCCATCTTCAACGTCGGTTGAATTGTATTTATTTAAATAGAGCTTGGGGACATTTAGAGAAATGGGAAATTTATGAATAACTTAGAGAGATTTCTAGTAGAATAGAAAATGTCGAAGGGGTGAGGATAAATGGTGGAGGGGTGGGGTACTTATAAGTGGGATTAGGTGGGAAAGGGTGGGAAAATGAAAAGGTGTTTAGGTGGGAAATGGGTAGATTTGTGAAAATGAATGGGTTTGAATGTGGGGGAATATTTTTGGATGACAATTCATGGTCGGAGGGAAGGGGGATGAATTTGGGTGGAGGAAAAAGGAGGAAAAATGCAGGAATGTTCGAGTTGGAAATTTAGAAAAGAAAACCAGTTTACCCTGGGGACCTAATTGGTTCGGTCAGCAAACTGGTTCACCCCTAGGAATGGACTGGTTTGATTTGGATCTCTACTAAGACTAAACCCTTAGCTTCGAGGGTTCGGTTTTAGGAACAAATCCCTTCGCTGAGGATTTGATTTTCTGAACATATTTGTTTTAAGATTTTACTTTTTCCTTGAGGTTATCCCACTCCCTCGGGCACGGGGTTGGGTTTCCAAAATTTCTCACCAAGTTAAACTGAAATTCATAATTTTGAGCAAAAAATCTTCAATCTCACACATGCTCATTTTTTGCTCTCAGGACGGGTCTCGAAAAACCGAAATAATTCCACTCTTACTAAAACTCACATGACTCACTCCTAAACACACAACGCACTCACATGACCTAAATGTATAAAAACAACTCCCCCCATACTCGTCGGGGGTACGATGACCGCTCTCCAAAACATACTCATCCACGTATATAGGATTTAGTAATAAAATTGTCTCCACTTCCTCGATAAACACTATAAGGAAACAATTCTCCAATTGAGTCTTAATGTAGTTTTGGCTCAATTCCAGACAAAAACGTTTATGTCATAGGATAGTGTTCAATGTATCTATTCAAGCCTATGATGTGTTTAGTTGAAGACGTAGCGGCCAAGAGTATAAAGCTTCATCAAATGTCGTGTTTCAAGTGCCTTGTTTCTACGTTACCAACATAGTTCCAATTGCTCCTAAGGTATGAATGCATTTGAATATATATATATATATATATATAAGAGCTTGGAACATTTTATATTGGGTGAATTTTATTTAAAACTGTTGTTTGTTTTCAGAAAGTTTGTATTAAAACTTTTATATAAAGTATATAAAGTTTATGGGCTAAAACTCATATTTTCAACTTTCTATTTTTTTCATTCGATATTGTCGTTCGAACGAGTTTGTCAATTGAACGAGAATGTCATTCGAACGAGTTTGTCATTCGAACGAGAATATCGTTCGAACGAGGTCTGCCAGCGAGTTCCCCAATAGGCCACTAGAACATCGTTCGAATTATCGTTGGAACGAGATGGCTGTTCGAATGAGAATTCGAACGAGATTTAGAACGAGTTCATTTTTTAATACACTGGAACTTCGTTATAAAGCTCGTACGAATGAGACTTCATTCGAACGAAAATCTCATTCGAACGAGATTTGGCGGGAACAGTTAATTGGCAATTTTTGAGTCGTTTTTCCCACCTTTGCACTTATTTTCCCACTAAACTTTTACCTGATTAATTAGGTGCGGAAACCAAATTTTCTTCTTAACATTTTCATATCCTATAACCTCTAAGAGTGTGTTTGAGAGCAAAATTGATACTAGAAAAAGTTCATGTTTGAGTGTTCAATTTTTCAAAGAAAAACCTTTAAAACACTTCTATTTTTACACCCATTGTTTCTATATTCCAAGCTTCGATATAAATATCTTTCTAGGAGTATTTGGCACCGATTTATCTCTAAATCTTTGAACAAGAGAAGTTTGGGTTTGCTTCTACATACCTCAAAGAAGAAGTCAATTGTTTTGCTGCGACATTCTCACATGGTGAAAGGAACCATGTGTGGTTGAAGGTGTACCTATTGTCTCATTGGTGAAGTCCAAGATTTTGGTGGAGCTCCGGGGTTGTCAACTAGGCGGAGGTGTTTATAAGAAGATGCATCAAGGCTTGAAAGGGGTCGAGTCGAGGAAGTAAGTCACCTGTCTTGTAATTGTAAAACCGTACTTAGTGGACTTAAGGCTAGGATCGTCTGAGGTTTTATCTCGTTGTGAGTTTTTTCTCGTACATCGCAGCGTAGTGGCTTGTTGTTTATTTTTATCTTGCAATATCACCTAGAACGCATTCTTAGGTAAAAAGATAAAATTTGGTTTTAATCACTACTTGTTTAATTTGATGATAAATTAATTTTAGGTAATGTGTAGTTAACTCAAGTCATTAATCTAATTCGTTAAAATTTGGTTTGATCTAACTTGATTAAAAAAAAAAAATGACTTAGGCAAATTTCTAGGACTTGGGTTAATTAATTTTGTTTAAGTGAAATTAAAATTGTGTGTGTGTTGCATCATATTTCACTTGGTGTAATTTTAATTGAGAAGAAATTAAAATTTGTTGTTTTTGTGTTTGAACCATCTCTCTTTCGCATCCATGTTTATAAAAGGAAATTGTTTTACTTTTGATAAGAGATTTTAAAATTGGGGTACTCCAACGCTTTCAAATTGGTATCAGAGCCAAAACGATAAATTATTTCGTAAAGATCCCTTAAATAATTTTTGGCTAAAATGTAATTTTCCCGATTCTCTAAATTTCCTATTTTCGATGGTTCAAATTACATGTACTGGAAAGCGTGAATAAAATTGGCACTTAAATCTATCGATGTGAGGGTTTGGTTATCTGTAGTTAATGGGTGGTCCCCACCAACTCATTTAGTAGATAATGAACATGTTCCTAAACCGGCCAATAGATGGAGTGAGAGTGAATTTAAACTTTCAAATTTTAATTCTTGAGGTTTAAATGCCTTGTTTAGCGCTGTCACACCGGATGAATTTCGACGCATTATGACGTGTGAGACCTCTAAAGAAGCTTGGTATATTTTACAACTCACTTATGAAGGTACAAGTGTCGTTAAAGCTTCGAATCTCCCAAACCTCACCACTCAATTTGAAACAATTAAAATTAATGGTGAAGAATCATTTGATGAATTTTATGCTAGACTTTCAGATATTTTTAATTCATCTTTTAATTTGGGAGAGAAAATACCCGACAACTGGGTAGTAAAGAAAATTTTAAGGTCCCTTCCCGATAGATTTATTCCAAAAGTGACCATTTTAAATTATTTACCCACTTTAGCCTCTACGAAATTAGAAGAGCTCGTAGGTGATTTACAAACCTATGAACTAGACATGTTTCCCTCTAAAACTGAAAAGAAAATAGAAAAGGGCGTTGCTTTAAAAGCCCGAAAAGAGGAAAAATAAGTAGTAGAGAGTGAGAGTGATAGTGACTCGGAAGACATGGCTATGTTTGCTAGGAAATTTCAAAAATTTCTCAAATTTAACAAAGATAAATTTAAAAATGATTTTAAGAAATTTAAAACTTCTAAGCATGACAAAGCCGAAAAGATCCCTAAAATTTTTAATGAAAATATTAATAGTGATGAGTCAAATAAGTGTTATGGTTGTGTGGTTTATGGCCATAGCGCGAGAGAGTTCCCCACTAAACTAAGCAGAGAGGGTAAGCAAACCATTTCATATAATGAAACCATCAGTGATAGTGATAAGGAAGAGGAACCCGATTCCCCCACTAAGACCAACTTTGTGTCTTTTATGGCTAGTCATGTGAGCACCGATAATGAATCTTCTCATGAAGATATTCAAACACATGACACTTTCGAGGTCAAAGTTTATGATTTCCTTATTTTTTATGGTAGTGAGAGTGAAGAAGAGAGAGAGAATGAAAATGATGAGGTTGATGTGATTGAACTTCAAATTCCTTTTCAAGAATTATTTAAAGAATCTATTAAATTATAAAGAGCTAATTTGAAGTTAGAAGCTTGTTTAAAAGAGCGTGTCAAGGTCATTAATGAGAGTCCATTAGTGGAAGACCTTAGAACACGGGAAAGAGCACTTCAAGAGAAGCTTAATTATATAAAAGGTGAGAGAGATAGCCTTATAGGTCTAATGGAATCCTTTAAAAAGGAGCTTCTCGAGTTTGAAGAGAAAAATGTTTTGTTAGAGTCTAAAGTCTTAGAATTAGAAACTAAATTAAAGGACTCTAGCAAAGTCAAATTTGATTCGGAGTGTAGGTCCGGAAATTAGATAAAATCGTAGGCACGCTCCAAATAAAAAATGACACTTATGGTTTAGGTTTCGGTACTTGTAGTAAATCAAATCATAAAGCCAAAACCAATGTTTTAGGAGAATCCACTAGGAAAGCTTTTAGAGATCACTCCTTAGGTAAATCTTTTTTGCCGTGAGTTTAGGTGTTCACATTGTGGTTGAAAAGGTCATCTTAGGAAATTTTGTTTTGATCTTAAAAGAGGTCCTAGAAAATCCTTTCGTAAGGCAACCGAGGTAACCAAGATTCCTACACCCCGAGTAAGTCACTCGTCGTTAGTTTGGGTTAGGAGATCCGACTTAGTAGCTTTATAAAATAGGATTTTTTTATTCTTATTTACTTTCACATGCATCCTCGCTTGCTAAATCTAAAGGTTGAATGTGTTAGTGTTTGCATACTTTAGCTTCTGTACTTCATGCTATATCATCATGCTTAATGTATGCTTGTTTAATCATTTTCTAGTCTATGCTCCATGCCTAATCACATGCTAGAATTATGATTTTTGTTTATCTTTTGTATTATATTTGTTTCATTTTAGTTTGCATTAAATGAAAAAATACAAAAAGATTTTTGTTTATCATTTGTGTTTTATTTGTTTAGTAATTTAGGCTTTATGAAAAATACAAATGATTTTTGTTTATCTTTCTGAGTGTATATTTTTTTTTCAAAAATTTCAAAAATTCAAAAAGATTTTCATTTTATGTGTTTTTTGTTTGACACACTTTATGTGGCATATACTTGTGTTTGAATCCCCACTTTTACGCTTCCATGTGGCTAGAACTTTTGGTTAAGATTTTCAATCCTTAAAGTGTTCTTTACCTTGCTTATATGGAGTTGTTGGATTTTGTATTGGTTAAATGGATTCTATTTTTATATACCTCAATTCACACATGCACGAGCTCTTTTGAAATTTAACTTCATATGTATATTTGAGCTTTGTGAGGTGTTCTCCTACCAATCCAGTCATCTACATATTTGTGACCTATGAGGACTAATGCATGTCAAAATCCGTTGCACGTGAGATTTGTGAGACATAAAAATTAATATATATAAATGTGCACGGGGAAGGGCTCCGAAAGGAATAATAATCCATTGTGAATAGTAAGCCACCATTTGAATGGACCTAAAAGAAATACGTGGTCCAAAGGCCTAAAAATAAAAAAATGGCAATAAAAAAAATATTTGCCAAGGCCTATGATTATTATATATATTCATTCAAATATATATGCTTATTAAGGGATATTGGATGGTATATCAACGGTTTGCATAATGTCCGTTCACCCTAGTTGTCCTTTCATTGTCATGACTCTATTTGGTTTGTAGAATCATCAATATGCTAGGCTTGTATGCATTATGTATGTTTGTTCATTGAGTTCAATTTATATTGTCACATGAGGTTATACTCAAATGTGATGAAGTTTTCAATCAATTGAGAACTCCATGAACATGTTTTAAGTGTTTGGTTCTAAATTTAATTGTTACTAGTTCACACCCCTACACTTCCGTTTCCATATGACACATTTTTGCCATACGAGTGTGAAAGACTCATATTATATGTTGTGTATGTCATTTTGGTGTTTATATCTATATGTGTGTACATATACTTAGTTTGAATCTATTGTGTATACCTATATATGATATTGTGTTTTTGTGTCTTTGCCTTGCTATCTAGTCTATATATATACTTTAATTCATAATTGGTATTATCTAGTTTCATTCTTTGTTGATATCACATGCTTATTCTTTTATGTATCATATTGCTATCATTTTCTTGCATCTTAGTTGGTATTCGTTATTATTTGTTGGATTACTGTTGCTTTTGTTGCCTATATGCCTTCATGTTCTTTATCACCTTATTCATCATGTTTATATTCATTTTTTTCCTTTGTCTATTCCTAAACAAAAAGGGGGAGAATGATAGGGGAGATATGGTATCTAATCCTATTGTAATCGTATATTTTTTGGGAGATTTAACTTAGGAGGAGTCGCGACCTTCTTAGGTAAATCATTTGATAAAAGGTATAATTAATTTAGGGGGAGTATTTACTTTAATTGCATTTGAATTCCCTATGCATTTAATAGTTTTCTTAAGTGTGAAGGAAATCTTTCAAATGGTAACTTTCATCACCGGCAAAGAGATTGATCCTTGGGTCTTGTGTCAAGTATTGGGTGGGATGTTTTGAGTCTAGTCAGCTTGACGGCCCTTTAGGATTTTTTTGGGTTTTTGTCCCGGAATAGCCAAAGGGAGAGATTTGTAAGGACACAATTCTCTAATTGAGTCTTAATGTAGTTTTGGCTCAATTCCGGACACAAACGTTTATGTCATATGATAGTGTTCAATGTACCTATTCAAGCCTATGACGTGTTTAGTTGAAGACGTAGCGGCCAAGAGTATAAAGATTCATCAAATGCCGTGTTTCAAGTGACTGTTTCTACATCACCAACACAGTTCCAATTTCTCTTAAGGTATGAATGCATTTGAATATATATATAGGAGCTTGGAAAATTTAATATTGGGTGAATTTTATTAAAACTGTTGTTTATTTTTCAGAAAGTTTTATTAAAACTTTTATATAAATTATATAATGTTTCTGGGCTAAAACTCATATTTTCAACTTTCTGGTTTTTCGTTCGATATTGTCGTTCAAACGAGTTTATCATTCGGACGAGAATGTCGTTTGAACGAGGTTTGCCAATGAGTTCCCCAATATGCCACTGGAACATCGTTCGAACTATCGTTAGAACGAGATGGCTGTTCGAACGAGAATTTGAACGAGATTTCTAACGAGTTCATTTTTTAATATACTGGAATTTAGTTAGAAAGGTCGTTCGAACAAGACTTCATTCGAACGAGATTTGGTGGTAAAAGTTAATTGGCAGTTTTGAGCAGTTTTTCCCACCTTCCCATTTATTTTCCCACAAAACTTTTACCTGATTAATTAGGTGCAGAAACCAACTTTTTCTTCTTAACGTTTTCATATCCTACAACATCCAAGAGAGTGTTTGAGAGAAAAATTGATAGTAGAAAAAGTTCATGTTTGAGTGTTCAATTTTTCAAAGAAAAACCTTTCAAACACTTCTGTTTTTACACCCATTATTTCTATATTCCAAGCTTCCATATAAATATCTTGCTAGGAGTATTTGGCACCGGTTTATCTCTACATCTTTGAATAATAGAAGTTTGGGTTTGCTTATACATCCCTCAAAGAAGAAGTCAATTGTTTTACTGCGGCATTGTCACGTGGTGAAAGGCACCATGTGTGGTTGACGGTGTACCTATTGTCTCATTGGTGAAGTCCAAGATTCCAGTGGATCTCCGGGGTTGTCTACTAGGCGGAGGTGTTTACAAGAAGACACGTCAAGGCTTGAAAGGGGTCGAGTCAAGGAAGTAAGTCATCTCTTGTAATTGTAAAACCATACTTAGTGGACTTAAGGCTAGGGTCGTCCGAGGTTATTTCCCGTTGTGAGTTTTTCCTCGTGCATCGCGGCGTAGTGGTTTGTTGTTTATTTTTATCTTGCAATATCACCTAGAACGCATGCTTAGGTAAAAAGATAAAATTTGATTTTAATCACTACTTGTTTAATTTTGTGCTAAATTAATTTTGGGTAATGTGTAGTTAACTCAAGTCATTAATCTAATTGTTAAAATTTGGTTTGGCCTAACTTGATTAAATGAAAAATATGACTTAGGCAAATTTTTAGGACTTGGGTTAATTAATTGTGTTTAAGTGAAATTAAAATTGTGTGTGTGTTCCATCATATTTCACTTGGTGTAATTTTAATTTTGAAGAATTTAAAATTTGTTGTTTTTGTGTTTGAACCATCTCGCTTCGACATCCATGTTTATAAAAGGAAATTGTTTTACTTTTGATAAGATATTTTAAAATTGGGGTACTCCAACGCTTTCAAACACCTCTAGACATGACTTTAGGCATTGTCCATTAACTTTAAGGTTCCCCCATCCTTAGTATCCTCCACTTCTATAGCATCGTGTGTCAACACTTCCTTCATAATGAACAGTCGAAACCATCTCGACTATAACTTTCTCGGAAACAAGTGTAAACGAGAGTTGTAAAGCAAGACTTTTTTACCCGAATGAAACTCTTTTCGATTTATATTCCGACCATGGGCAAGTTTCATCCGTTATTTCCCTGCATGGGTGTCGTCATAGGTATTATTGCATATTTCTTCCAACTCATTCAATTTAAGTTTTCGTGTCTCACCGGCTTTATCTAAGTTGAAGTTTAACCTCTTAATCACCCAACATGCCTTGTATCCAACTCAACAGGGATATGACAAGGCCTTCCATACAAAAAGAAAAATGTGTAGGTCCTGAGTGGGTTATTGTATGAGTTTCTATAAGGCTATAGCGCATCAAGTAATCGATTAGACTAATCCTGACGATTGGGATCAACGGTGTTTTTGAGAATATGTTTCATCTTTCAATTTTGTATCTTGGTTTGCATGTTCATTTGTGGATGGTAAGTTATCCCAAACTTATTAAAAACTTCATAATTTCTCATTAACATTTCAAATGATGCATTGAAAAAATTCATGAGATTGTCACTACCAAGGTGAGAAATTATGTGTTCATGTATGAACCTAACCACAACTTTACTGTCACTGGTATGTGTATCTACTGCCTCTACCCTATTAGACACATAGCCTACCACAACAAGGATGTATAAAAAATAAAAATATGGAGGGAAGGGTCCCATTACGTAGATACCTCAACAGTCGGGCATCTTAATGGCAAAAATAGGGGTCAACGACATCATATCACATTTAGTGATCCCACCCATCTTTTGGCACCCATTGTAAAATAACAATAAAACTTTACATCTCTGAAGATTATGGACCAATAAAGACCCCATTGAAGAATCTTTGCAGACATATTTTTTGTGAAAAGTGGCCTCCATAAGCTTCCGAATGAAAAAACTGAATGACACTTTGAAACTCATCGTCCGATACACATTTTAAAATTATTTGTTCCACATAATAATTAAATTGATAAGTATCATCGTAAAAGAATTTGCGCGACCATGTGAAAAACTTTATCTATTCTTATGGAGTCTAATTAGAGGGAATGACCACAGTCGCTAGATAGTTCACGATGACCGCAGACCAAGGTAGAGAGGAAGTGACAAAGAGTTTCCATTAAAAAAATACTTACCAATGTCTATGGTATCTTGAGCCACGTCGGACGAGAGCCTAAAAAAATGATTATCTTCAACGTTCTCTACTCACTTCTTATCTTTTATGGAAAAATCTAATTCTTGGAGTAACAAGATAAACCTAATGAGGCGTGATTTTTCATCCTTCTTGAAAAGGAAATATTTGAGTATCGCGTGGTCCATAAATCATATGATAGGTGACCTGATAAGATATAAGCGAAATTTATCCAGGTCGAACATTACTTCTACCATATTTTTCTACGTAGTGGAGTAGTTTAATTGAGGTCCGATTATAGACCGGTTGGCTTAATACATGACATGTTATTTCTAATCTCTCTTCACTCCTAAAATAACCCCCATCGTGTAGTCACTCGCGTCACACATTAGCTCAAATGGAAGGGTCCAATTCAAAGCTTGCATTGTGGAAGAGAAGATGAGCATGCTCTTTACTTTCTCTAAATCCTCTTAACACGCTTCACTCCACTCAAATGGGGTATCCTTAACAAGAAAGTTACTTCAGGGCCTAGCTATGGAGCTAAAGTTCTTCATAAACCTACGATAGAACTCCGAGTGCCCTAAAAATGAGTGCACGTATTTTAGTGACTTGAGTGGGGGAAGTTCAACAATTATGTTAATTTTCACCCTATTTGTTTATATCCCCTTGAATGATACAATGTGGCCTAGAACTAATCCTTAGATAACCATAAAATGGATTTTTTTTCCAATTTAATAATAGGTTCTTTTCCACATATTGGGCAAGCACCTTCTTCAGATTAGTAAGACATTGGTCAAAAGAGGGGACGAAGATGTAAAAATCCTTTATGAACACCTCAAGGCCACTCTCAAACATGCCGATAAAAGGACTTAGAATGCACCTTTGAAAGGTCGTGGTCATATTACATAATCCATATGGCATCCTTTTTGTTGGAAAAAGTGCCAAAAAGACATGTGAAGGTAGTCTTCTCTTGGTCAAGCACGTCCACCTCTATTTGGTTATACTCGGAATAACAATCTAAAATGGGTGGCTCGAAACTCTCTCTCTCAAGTATTTGGTCCATGAATTATAAAGGGAAGTGGTCTTTCTTAAAGTTATCGGTAATGAATACAAACGCACCACCCAATGGTGGTACGCTTTGGGATAGGTTCCCCCTTTGCGTTCTCAGCCAGGATTATTTCTGACTTCTTTAGAACGAATTGGATTGGACTAACCCATTTTCTATCCAAGATGGGATGATGATTCCACATCCAACAACTTAATAATCTCCATTCTCATAACATTTTTCATAAGCAGGTTTAATCTTCTTTTCATCTCCTTAGAGAGCTTCACGTCCTCCTCTAGGTGGATTTTGCGGGTACAAATCAAGGGACTTATACCTTTAAAATACGCAATAGACCAACCAAAACCACCTTTGTTCTTCCTCAAAATAGTTATTAGTTTCCCTTCTTTCTATTTATCTAGTTTAGAGGAGACAATAATATGTTATATCCCATCCTCATATTTAATGTTGGAAGATAGCTTCTTCAATTCAAGTTTAAAAAATTTAAAGTTCGAGGGAACCGTTTAGGATTCCCTTGGTGCTAATTCCTCGCATCGGGATACCTAACTTATGTCTGTCACATTATCATCAAAATCACCCTCATTTAACATCTCCCTCATCCTACTCACCTCTCGATCGAATTCACAGTACTCTCCCTCGTTCCCTCTTGCTGTTACTAAACATGCCTCAAGTGTAAACCTAATATAATTACCCTCAAAGTGTTTTTGTACTACCTAGTCGATAAAGTCTATGTTGTGTAAATCGTCCTCATCACTCATTTTCTTTGTGATGTTAAAGATATTTGTTTCAAGTTTCATATTCCCAAAAGTGAGTTGCCTTTGCCCATTACACGCATTAATGAATGCGTTAACCATAACTAGGATTGGGTGACCAAGAATAATGGTAACATGATGACTCAATGGGGAGGAAGACTCTATATCCGAAATTATAAAGTCTACCAAGATGTAGAAAGTGTCAACTTGGATGATCATGTCCTCAACTACCCCACAGGGTACCTTCACAAAATGATCTGCGAGTTGGAGATACATTTTGGTAGGATTAATATCTCCCGTATCAAGCTTCCTATATATGAAATATGGGAGAATGTTGATACTCACCCATAAATCTAATAAAGCTCCCTTGATTTTATTATCTCCAATAATGCAAGAAATAGTGGGGGCACATAGATTTTTATACTTAGGTGGGAGGTCTTTCAAAAGTACCGAACTCATATTTTGCGCTAGGAAAGCCTTCTTCTTTACATTTAATTTATGTTTCACCAAGAGTAAGTCCTTTAAGAACTCAGCACACTTGGGAGTTTTCATTATAACCCCAAGAAAAGTCAGGTTTAGCTTCACTGGATTTATCACCTCTAAAATGTCATCACAGGAGACCCCTTTAGGAGGAGGGACGAATGGTTGATGATATGGTACAGATATAGGGTGTTTCACTACCAGTTTGGGCCTAATTGTGTCTTCTTTTTCACTCTTGTATAATAGGACATATTCAGCCTCTTGTGTAGCGTAAGAAACCTCATTGTCTTTTTTCACGTTGTGTAGAGGAGGTGACAAGTTAACAACTCTTGCACTATGTAGAGTGGTTACCGCATTACATTGCTCTTATTTTTCATTTGGAGTAGAGATCACACAATTCAGAGCACAGGGAGGTCATTGGCTTATTGGCCTTGGCAGGAAACTTTCCCTTCTCTTGGACACTCAAAGAGGATTGCAACTAAGACAACAATGCCTTTAAGTTAGGAAAATTTTGTGCATTTATCGTCGATTGAGTTTGCATAAATTGGGTAAGAGTGTACTCGAGACTATTTCGTTGTGGGATCACATAAGGCATGAGAGGAGGCATTTAGAATGGTGGAATTTGTTGGAAAGGTGGGAGTGGTGGCGATTGTTGGGAAACATGTTGATTTGGGTTCAATTCTGCATTCAGTTTCCCATAATTAAAACTGGGATGGTTTCACCATGAGGTATTAAAATAATTCCCATGAGGGGCATTAAAATTCTCTTTCTAAGCTCCTGTCATTTCAACTTGCTCTTGAGGCATAATTTTGGTGGCAGGTATAGTTGGAGATTCCTTATTTAAATATTGCACCTCACAAATTGCGTAAATATCCTCTTTTAAATCTCGAGATAGGCCACATGTATCTCTCCCCTGACCTTCGACCATGTATTCTAGCCGCTTGGCTAGTTAATTAATTTAGAGCTTTAACTCAGCTTCCTTGTCCAATTGGTAGATTTCGGACAAGAAAGGAGTTGTATACGTGATTCTAGCTTTAGGCTGGGTAGTCAAATCCGATTTGTCCTAAGATTGAGCAATCTCGGTAGCAAACTTATACTGGGTCTTCGCATCATTCTCATCTAACCCAAAGAACTCTCTCAGACACATTATTTCTATGAGTTTCTTTATACTTAGCGTAAACTCATAATGGAAGTAGTATATGACTATTCACTTCTCAAAACAACAATGTGGGCACATGTTAACCAAATCGTTGAATCTCTCCCAACACCTGTAATAGGGGCCGTTATCATTTTGCTTAAAAGTTTGGATTTGAGCCCTCATATAATTAGTCTTATGAGGAGGAAAGAACTTTTGGAGAAATATATGTTGCATGTCTCTTCACATAGCGATAGAGTTCAGTGCTAAAGTCCAAATCCAAGTCTTGGCCCTGTCCTTAACCGATAAGGGTCAAAGCTTGAGACGTGCGATGTCTTGGTTGCAAGCTTGATCGTTAAATGTTTTTCACACCTCATTGAACTCTCTAATGTGGAGATAAGACATCTCCTACTCCATACCATGAAAAATAAAAAGAATTTGGATTATCCCATTCCTGAAGTGGAATTCCCCCACATTATATGGGAATATAATGCTTCCTGGAGTTACAATTCACTTTGGGTTCAAGAGGTCTCTTATAGGGTAATACGGTATCACACATTTTCATGTTCCAAAACTTACATTGTTTGACATCACACTCACACTTAAATAATTAATATCCTCAATGGAATTCCTAGGCATTGTACTCGTGGTGTGACAACTCGGTGTAGAGGTGGTACCCTGAAATTTAAGTGTTATTGATAGAATGAGGGAGTTGTACTATTGACTCGAGATTTGGATTAGGCTAAGTATTTTAAATTTAAGGACTTGAGAAAAATATTTTTCTTTTTGTTTTTATTATTGTATTTTTTATATGAGGATCTTTTTATTTATTTCTTTGGTTTTTATGATTTTTTGGCTTTTTAGGATTTAGAGTCAAACTAAGATCAATTGGACCTAATATACATTCTACCTAATCCCCGGCAATGGCGCCAACAACTTGACACGACCTAGAA